>JAANBB010000202.1:0-68280 GCA_014621425.1 Cylindrodendrum hubeiense | reverse complement strand
TTTTTGGGTCTTCAACCCCCCCTCCCCCCGGACGGGCGCCCACAGCCGGCCGTCGTCCGTGGTCCGCATTAAAATACAATACATAAAAAGTCGGCCAATGCGTACCGTCCCTTCCCTTCCCTTTCTCACGCCATCGCGGACACGGACTTGTGTGCGCGAGGTCAGCCACCGGTGAGACGGTGGAGGAGGGGTAAAGAGCCCTTGGCATGGGATGGATGGGATGGATGGGATGGATGGCACGGCTAGGTAAGGTACAGCCAGCAATAAGAGGATCACATTAATCAGCTAGTTGGTCGGTGCCGAGAGGTTTTTTACCCTAACGAGGCGAGGCAATAGTAAGAGAAGGACGAGCAGAGAGAAGAGAGGACAGCCATTCATTCATCCATCCATCCCATTGAAGCGCTTCCCCCTCTCTGGTAGAACTACACCCCCGCCGTGACATGAATGCTGTGGTGCAATGCACACATACTCGAGAAAACTCTTTAGGCTTGGAAGATGGAGGGGCCAAACATGATGGTCAGCATTGATGTTAGGGTTGGTGGTTTACACAATCAATCGCTCGGCATCTCCCATTCGGACCTGCTGACACTGACACTGCGGCCACTGTTGCTTGATGCGGATGCCCCCAGCCCCAGTCTCGGCTCCGTGTTGTGGTGGTGTACCTAAATATGTAGCGTGTGTAGCATGTGTAGCGTGTGTAGCGTGTGTAGCGTGTGTAGCGTGTGTAGCGTGTGTAGCGTGTGTAGCGTGTCCCTCCGCGTCTAGTTCCTCACCGCGGGCCAATTTCGCTCCCTCGCGCGCCTAATCTACCGTTAATTAGTCGGCGGACCGCACTCCGTACGCACGGTACGCACGTAGTTAACGTACCAGCGCCGCTATGTGGTACTTGGTCTGATGGTAATGGTACGTACAGTGGCTGGCTGCCGGGAAGCAATCTGCCAAAGTGTCAGCTCCTGTTAGCCTCACAGATGGATCACCGATGGATCATAGATGGATCATGGGTGGATGCTGGCTCGTCGTCGTCCCCCTCTCATCCGACATGGTCGTCCAAGATGCCAGGTGTACTTGTACTGTCTGTACAAGTAATACAGTACTTGGTGCATGCAAAGCAGTGTAGTCAAGTCGGCCAACTTAATAGATGGCCGCTAAGGGGGTGAGGGGCGTGCCGCATCTTGCGACAACTCTCTTTGCTTTGTTTTGGGACAAGGCGTCAAGGCGTGAGGCTGCGAATATGTGTGTGTGTGTGTGTTTCGGTGCCATGCCTTAGCTCTGTGATTGCATTGCTTTGTCTAGAGTTACTTGCTTGCTTGCTTTGCTTTGATAGTAACAAACTACTCGGGTTGTCTTTGTTGCAGCCGCTGCCACCGCCGGAGCAGCTGTTGTCTCTGGTCGGCTCTCGTCGTCTCACGTCGTCTCATGGCCATTATCGTTCAGCCCATCCACCAACTCGGTACCGCCGATTCAGCCCCGCGAGTCTAGCCAGCCCATGATGGCGGTTGATTCATTCGCTGATTCATTGTACTGGATTCATCCACGCATCCACGCATTCACGCATTCTCCCATCCATCCACCCACCCTCCTCGTGCCTCCCATGGCTTCTAGTGGCCCTCTGAGTGGGCGACGGCGTCCTTTTAGGTGGCCCGCCAGTGCTTGTCTCGCCCTGTCGGGGCGGCTCTCCAGGGTTCTCTCCAGGGTTCTCTCCACATTCCACCAGGTTTCCAATGGGTTCTGGACGACTCTGGGGGCTCAATGGCACCATCCAAGCCCACCCAACCATCCATATCCACTGCATTGACAGTCCAACCCAGTCCAACCCAGCCCAGCCCCTTGACCGAGCGTGCGAAGGGCAGGTGAGGGCGCGATGGCGAAAGCCATCTCATGGAGCTTTTGCCCCCTCAAGCCAAGGGACTCACTAGCTGGCAATCATGGGGTGATCTATCGGCCTACAGTCCATCCCCGCGCCCAACGAGAATGTCTTGGCTGTTCGAAATCAGCCCGCCCTTAGACATTGAGAGACTGCCGCCTCTGCTCTGAGCACCTCATCGGCTTATCCATCCATCTCATCACTTCGGTGAGACGATGGCTGTTGCCATTTCGGCTGTTTCGATTCACACCCTCTGCTGATGATCAGTAACCCACCAGCAACCCACCGGCAACCCACCAGTCCCCTTCTCGGCCCGCTGGAGCCGCAGCCGAAATGCCCATCGGCAAAACTCACGCGTCCCCAAACCCTCGCGCCGCTGCCACCGTCCAGACCGATAAACTCCAGATCAGGGACCCCTTCCCTCTCGAGCGGCGGGGTCTAATGTTGGGGGAGGCGTCAGTCCGCCAGCCTCGTCGCCCTATACGCGGTTCGGTCTCGCCCCGATAGGCACGGCGACGGCGAACCCCAGCGTGCTAAAAAAGGCTTGGCTGGCTCGTCTGTCACCCTCGTTCCGCTCCACTGGGACCCAGACCGTTCCTCCACCGTCGACTGGGGACTGGGAGCACCTGGCTTGCGTAATGCCTCGTCACTCCAGAGTCCAGGGAGTTCTAGCTGGTCTGTGAGGGATCCAAGACATGTCCTACACTCCGCTGGTGCCGTCACTGTGCGTCCTGACTTCGGCAGCGATCTGGCTGATCGGCGGCTCCCGTTTCAGCCTCGCAGCGGCATCGCCAATCGCTCGTGAAAACCCTGCGCTCTGACATGACTGCCCGAGGTCAAGACGACTCGCCGGCGTCACGCTCGTGTGCTCATGCCTGACAATAGCGGGCACCGTACTAAAATAAGAGCCCAGTTGCCAGTAAATTGGGCCCGGTCCAGTTTTCCATCTCTCCCACACTTGCACAGCCTCCCCAGAGACAGAGGGATCTACGTACTCTCCCCTTGATCATTACGATCCGCACCACGTGAAACAGCTCTCGTGCACGTCCACTACCGAGTTCCATAGCATGGTACCGGATTCAGCGGATGCAGGGCCATTGCGTGGCACCAGCTTCCAGGGATAGATGCAAGTCAAGCTTTCAGACACCCCGATTAAGACTCCGCCCGCAATGTACAGGTCGTCATCACCATCAGCGTCAGCGGTAGTTGTAATTGCCGCTTTCCTGGACGCCAAAATTAGCACTGATGGCATTGTGTCAGTCTTACTGTAGGAGTGTCACTTTGACGCTCGACACGCTGATCGTTAATCTGAGACAATGGGTTATCTCCTGCAACCTCTTTGGGCTGGTTACAGAATTCATTTCGCTTGACAACGGCAGACAATCTTATCATTAACCCTTGGCATACAACAAAACTTGGATAAGTTCACAAAGCATGAACACACAATTCGGCCGCGTAACACCCCTTCAATAGCTACAGTTCCCGCAATAACCGCACTCCTTATCACAGGCCGTGTAATCTTTATCTTCGTCACTCTCGTAGAGGTCGCTAAAAGAGTCAAGTCTGTCGTCATCCGAGTCAGATTGGGGGTTAGAGCTTTTCTCTTGTGTCCAGCCGGCACTTGGGTGGGCTGGTGGTATCTTTCCCAGCCATGCCGTCCATTCGGCCTGGACGGACGTCGACAGCGCTTCGCTAGCGCCGGGGGCCTGCTTTCGTATTTCTAGTGAGTCTCCACCGGAGCAGACGACTTCAAGCTTCCCATCCGCCGCCTTTCGTGCGTGGCCAATGATGAGATGGAGAAGTGCTGCGAGACGCTTCAACGATGGCTGATTCATCTCCTCCCACTCCTTGACTTTGTCTTTGACATCCTTGACCTGCACATCGTTGAAAGAGCCTTTCTCGTGGTATGCCAAGATGAATTGACTGATCTGAGCTACCCATAGGCGGTGGAGTTGCTCCGCGAGTGTGTCCCTGTTGCGAGCCATGACTGATCGTGTCTTGAGATCAAACACTGCCTCCTGGGGCACAGCCTGACCGCCTTCGACAACTTTCAGCTTGCCGTCACCGGTGCCAAGTCCTAGAACCGGTCTTCCAACCCCCAGATCCGAAAGATCCGGTAGGCAGTCATCATCGTCGGTGGGGCTCGGAATACTCGGTCGCTTCGGCTGCTTGAGGCGTGGGGTCTCAATGAAGCCATCCCCTTCAAACCGAACCATCATATCAAGGCCGCCGAATCGATACTTTAGGATCCGCTGGTGCGAAGTCGATCGTTTCGTATCGCCGTCCCACGTGGTGTTGGCCTCGGGAAATGTGTGCCCGAAGCCTTTCACGTTTGGGATGAGCTCTTTCGGGGAGTTCTCTCGACGGATCAAGTGCACTGTGTCGCCAATGGCTTCGACAAGCATTCGGAATGATCGGTCTTGGTCTGTGCCCGTGGAAAACCTTAAAAGATTCCCAATTGTGCTTCCGCAAGCAACAATGTTGACAGGCATCGGGCCGGGATTCATCGTCATGATTGACACGATCGCTGGCTCCAAAGGATAGCTGGGATAGGATGCAGCATTGATGTCGCGGTAATAATCGCCAGAATCCCAGGAAAGCCTTTGAGGCTGGGCTGTAGGAGTCCATCTTGGCGGTTTACCTGTAGATGTTAGGATAGTTCTTGCAGCCTGCTGAAGACATACCCGGAACCATGATCTTGGGCACAGAATCTTCAACCCAGTTATAAGACGCAATGAGCTTCGTATCAGAGATCTCAACCCGATCGATTTGATCAAAATCTGTTAGGCTTTCTCTAGTTACAGACTTGATAACGTCTCCGAGAGGGAGTGCTGGTAATGTCATTGTGACTTGCGCTCGTTGCTCCCTTGGCCTGCGTTGCTGGTGCGCGTAGGCTGGATATTGATTGGAGAACATATCGAAGAGGACTGTTGCAAGACAGTTCAAAAGAGAGGAGATACACGATTGTGGTAAGATGTAGGTGGGAAGGCTGCGTTCATTCTTGTCTACGACTTTGTTCTGTTGAGTCCTTATGCTTCCACGTCCTACGGTTGAGTCCTCAATTTGCCTCACGGAAGCCTGAGAGGCCTACCACTTTGATTCAGGCTGCGACACCATGGAAAACGGGCCACAAATCAGATCGCATGAAAATCACGTTTGTACACTTTCAAGAAAAAGCAACAGCATTCACATGCTGGTCTTGCCTGTACCAACACGTCGTCGAGCTTAAGTGGGTAAGCATGTGGGAGGCCGACCACATCTGTCACACAGCCTGGTCTTGTATCGAATGATCGCCATTTGTTGGTTGCATTGGACTGATTTCTCGGCTGCGGTCGGCCTCGCCCAATGCGACGGGCCTTGGAACTGGCCTCTGGGGCGATGCTGAGGCGCATATCGCAAAGGCGCTACAGCCAACAACTTTGCATCGGGCTTGAGCATTGAGCAGGGTATTGCGAATACATAAACATTGCAATAACTTCAACTCACACTCAGGACAGTTAATCATTCCTAAGGATATTTTCTACACTTCCTCAGCGCCTAATACCCATCATCAATTCCCTGCCAATGTCTGCTATTCGTGCCGCCAAGTTGACCTCCTCGTTCTGGGCCTTCGCCAAAGGTCGGCAGGTCAACAATTCCACCAATGCTAAGCAATTCTTCGACGCTTGCAATGGGTTTTGCGAAGGAAATTCACCGATGAAATGCGTCGAGGTCATCATTTCCAACCCGGATGCCGTCAAAGCTCTCGAGGCGGCAGTTCGCGCATGCCTCGACGCAACTTTCATCAATCTGACCATCGTTCCCTTCCTCAGTCGCCTTTCAGATCCCGGAGTCGAAACTCTTAACAATGGCAAATTTCTGCTGCAAATCCTCTTTTCCATCCTTGTGCCGCGGTCATTCTGGGCCGCCTTGGTTGATGTCTACAATAACGACAAGTTCAACGACGCCGGTTTGGAGGCATTCGCCTGGCTATGCCTTCAGATCGTAGCTTGCCAGGAGCCGGAACTAGAGGAACACCGCCAGGATGTTAAGAATTTGATGAAAGAAAAATCCCTTCTTGAGTCTCAGTCGCCTAGTGTGCGAAAAATCGCCTACAGAATAGAAAAGATCATCAAAATCTTTGCTCCTCTCGCAGTCGCAGGTGTTTCAACCAGTCCTGGAGGAAGACATGACAATGACTTTGAGAATTTTCGAGACATTTCGATCTATCCGACAACTGATGAGCTTCTATCAGCTGAAGATCCCTTTCTTCAGCGGCTTGAGGACGTGTTTGACTCGCCGATAGAAACACGGGCGGAAGTGTATCGCGACTGGCTATTCCGTCAACTGAGGGAAGACATGCTTGCTGAACTGCGAGAAGACCTCCAAGTTGCCATGGGTCAGAAACAAGGGAGACGAAAGCCTATTTCGCTAGGCCAGCTAGGATTTGTGATGGTTGGCTCTGAAACTGATCGAAGGGTCAATACCTTCACTCTCGACGTCACATTCGGCAGTGGCATCTTCCCACCCAAAGTGGTCTCACCAGCCGATAGGAAAAGGTACCTTGAGAAATCGAAGTCTTCCATGAACCACAGTCCAATCGGTGCTCTATGCTGTGGTTCGGATATTGTCGCTTTCGGATCACTCGTCCGAGATTTCAACATGCTACAGAGGACGCCTCCAGTAGCTGGGATCAAGTTCAAGAATTCCGATGGGATGAGAAAGGCTCTAAGGGCGCTTTTAGGCCCCAATAGGGATGACTTGAGGTTTTACGTGGTAGATACAGCAATTTTTGCTTACGAGCCAATTTTGCAACGATTGAAGGACATGGGCGAGCTCCCACTCGAGGCCCAGATCGTCAACCCGAAGCAATCCCCAGAGCAGTATGTGCCACCACCAGGACTTCAGACTCTACTTCAAGCTTCTAGGAAGGCCTTTGAGAGGAAACAGGACATTTTACTTCCTTCAGACATATGTTCAGCAAAAGAAGTACGACTGCGAGGCGCACAACTTGATTCATTCGCCAACGGCCTCAGCGAGGAGCTGGCCCAAATTCAAGGACCTCCAGGCACAGGCAAATCCTTTATTGGAGCCCTTATTATTCTAGCTATCTTCCGACTTACTACCTATAAAGTTTTGGTTCTGACTTACACGAATCATGCCCTTGATCAGTTTCAGGAAGACTTGATAGACATCGGCATCAAAACTGATTCAATGGTGCGAATTGGTCCCAAGTCAACTCAACAAACCGAAACCACTCTCCTCAAATCATACAGCAGACAAGGTCAATTTCGATTAACTTTCGAGGAAAATGCTATCATCAGTGGCAGGAAGAAAGAATCTTCGCAAAACAATATACAACTACTGGAGATCGGAACAAAGCTGTCAGGAAACCAGTTGAGCGCCACTGAGATCCTCGATTACCTCGAGTATTCCGAGGAGGATTCATTCTCCTGGCATGCATTCCAGATTCCCCAGACACATGATGGGTTTCAGATTATCGGTGCCAAAAACAAGGCTCTTTGCCCTGAGGACTTGTTCAAGCACTGGCATCAGGGCTGGTCAATGAAGCGATTTCCTCGCCTCAGTTCTTCACTAGATCCCAGAGCTGCTTCTATCTGGCAGCTTCCGCTTGACTCCAGAGCAAATCTTGTTACTAAGTGGGCGCACAGAATTCGGGAAGAACTAATAGAAGGATTTATTCGGCTGAGTGAACGTGAGGATGCACTCCAAGCCGATATCACCAGCATGTTCTCCGAGCGAGATCGTCGAGTCCTCAAAGATAAGAGAATCATTGTGTGTACCACAACACGGGCCTCCATGTATCAGTCTATTATCAGCACTGCCAAACCTGATGTCGTTTTGGTTGAAGAGGCAGGAGAAATTTTGGAAGCTCACATCATCGCTGCTTTGAGCCCGTCGGTTAAACAACTCATTCTTATCGGAGATCACAAACAGCTTAGGCCAAAGATCAGCAACTTCAAGCTTAGCAAGGAGAAGGGTGAAGGATATGACCTCAATGTCTCGCTTTTTGAAAGACTAGTTTTGCAAGGTCACCGCTTCACCACCCTTCAAGAGCAACACCGCAGTCACCCCGATATTTCCTGTTATGTCCGTATGCTCGCTTACGAAGAACTCCAAGACACCCCGGACACTCATAACCGCAAGGAAATTCGTGGTCTCGCCAACCGTGTCACTTTTGTACACCATGAGAATCATGAGGAAGAGATGTCCGGTACGGGGGAGCGATGGGACTTGACGACCAAAGGCAGCAAAAGAAACCAGTATGAAGCCCAAATGGTACTCAAACTTGTCAGATACTTGGGGCAACAGGGCTACAAGTCAAATGACATTGTTGTTTTGACGCCCTACCTCGGCCAACTATTTTTGTTGAAGGAAACCCTACGCGAGGGTAACGATCCATATTTGAACGATCTGGACTCGCATGATTTAGTTCGTGCTGGTTTGATGAACGAAGCAGCGGCCAAAGTCAGCAGGAACCCTTTGCGCCTATCTACCATTGGTAAGTTCACTCACAGGAAACATCTGATTTGATGCTCATTCTTATAGACAACTACCAAGGAGAAGAATCTGATATTGTAATTGTTTCGTTGACACGGAGCAATGCTTCTGGTGATATTGGCTTCATGCACGCCCGGGAGCGCTTGGTAGTTCTCATGTCGAGAGCGAGAAATGGCATGGTAATTTTCGGAAATGAGCATACGTTCATGAAAAGTAAGAAAGGCGGAGAGATGTGGACGCAATACTTAAAGGCCTTGGACGAAAGGGGGTGCCTGCGCGAAGGGATTCCAGTTCGGTGTGAGCGACATCGAGAGAAGTCAGTGGACTTGAAGACACCCGAGGACTTTGACAAATATTGCCCAGATGGAGGATGCACGGAGCTTTGGTGAGCGCTTGACCGGCCCAAAATAGTGAAGGTTGCTAACTCGTTTTATAGCGGTGTGCTGCTGAGCTGTGGCAAGCATTCCTGCACTCGCCACTGTCACTGGGTTAAAGATCACTCAAAAGTTGCCTGCGTGGAGCTATTGGAAAATACGTGTCCGCGTGGACACAAAAGCAAGGTTCCCTGTGGGAAGGTCAAACCCACTTGTAACAGTTGCGACAAAGAGGACAAGGAGACTCGGCGAAGAGCAAAACGAGATCTTGTCCTCGAGGAGACGAGATTGAAGAAGCAAGAAAAGTACCGCAAAGAGCTACAAGAGCTTGAAGATGAGATCGATCACCAACAACGGATAATGAAATATGAAACGGAAGCAAAGGAGCAAGGCGAAACACTCCAAAAGAAGACCGATCATCTGAAAGCTTTACGTGATACGAAGGCAAGGATAGACAAGGCTAAGGCAAAACAGGCAAAAAGTGCATCCAGCCAACCCCCGACCTCATCAAGCAACAACGCCGCTGGCACATCCTCAAGCAAAACCCCTCAACACCTTGCGGCCGGTTCTAGTAAATCAAGGGATGAATGGGAGACCATGAAGCGGATGGATGGCTCTTGTAATGCAGCGATGGATACGCTGATGGGGATGGTTGGTCTCGAGTCTGTCAAAAGTCGATTCCTTTCCGTGAAAGGTAGCGTGGACACAAAGATCCGTCAAGGTTTATCCCTAGATGGTGAAAGGTTCAGCTGCTCTCTTCTTGGTAATCCAGGCACAGGTAAGTTTGACTCGAAATATTTTCATGCAAATCTAACTGGGCGAAGGAAAAACGACTGTCGCTCGCATCTGGGCCAAGTTTCTCACGACAGTGGGAGTCATCTCAGGCAACGCCTTTGAGGAGACAACAGGCTCAAAACTGGCTAGCAAAGGCGTTCCAGGCTGTGAAAAAGTGCTAGAGGATATCAAAAACGACGGTGGTGGCGTTCTCTTCATTGACGAGGCATACCAGCTATCCTCTGGAAATAACCCAGGAGGTGCGGCAGTTCTGGACTTTCTCCTTGCAGAAGTTGAAAACCTCCGAGGCAAGGTCATATTTGTGCTTGCCGGGTATAGCAAGCAGATGGAGTCTTTCTTTGCTCACAATCCCGGGTTCCCAAGCCGCTTTCCAATCGAAATGAAGTTCGATGACTATAGCGACGACGAACTTCTCATTATCCTTCAACTTCAGATTCATCGCAAATATAACGGCCGAATGAAGATTGAAGATGGCCCTGGCGGTCTTTACTTCCGAATAGCCTCTAAGCGAGTTGGCTACAGCCGTGGGAAGGACGGGTTTGGCAATGCTCGCGCAGTCGAAAACTGCGTTCAGTCAATGCTGGACAGACAGTCCGATCGGTTGCGACTTCAGAGACGTACCGGTACGAATCCAGATGACTTGTTTTTGACGCGAGAAGACATCATCGGACCTGAGCCTTCGGGTGCCTTGATGCAGAGCGAGGCATATCAGAAGCTCCTCAAGCTCTTTGGTCTGAAAGAAGTCAAAGATATACTCAAGGTTCTATTGGATACAGTGAAAACAAACTACGAGAGAGAGCTGACTGAGGAGCCTCTTGTTGAGTTTTCTCTGAACCGAGTGTTCTTGGGGTCCCCTGGAACAGGAAAGACAACAGTTGCCAAGCTTTTTGGTCAGATTCTTGTTGATCTAGGACTTCTGTCTAATGGAGAAGTGGTTATTAAAACCCCGGCAGATTTCGTCGGGTCAGTATTGGGACAGTCTGAAGCCCAGACCAAGGGAATTCTCGCGGCAACTGTGGGAAAAGTATTGGTCATAGATGAAGCCTACGGTCTCTATGGCGGAGGAGGAAACATGTCGTCTGGTGACATATACAAGACAGCAGTTGTCGACACGATCGTTGCCGAGGTTCAGAGTGTCCCGGGCGAGGATCGTTGCGTCCTACTCCTTGGCTATAAGGATCAGATGGAAGAGATGTTCCAGAATGTCAACCCTGGACTCAGTCGCCGTTTTCCTCTGAGCTCTGCGTTCGTATTTGAGGACTTTGACGATGAAGCTCTCTCTCAGATTCTGGATCTGAAACTGAAGCAATCAGCCTTCCGCGCCACCGATGAAGCGAAGCGAGTTGCCCTCGAGGTCCTCCGCCGAGCCCGAAACCGTCCCAACTTTGGAAACGCAGGAGAGATCGACATTCTCCTAGGCAGAGCAAAAGAAAGCAACCAGACACGATCCTCAGCGGGTAAGGTGAGGAGGCGAGGAACCCTAGAGGCAATTGATTTTGACGAGGAATTTGACCGAGCAGAGAAAGGAGGTACCGATATCCGGAAACTCTTCGAAGGCGAAGTTGGGCGAGACAAGCTCATTGCCTTGTTGGAAGGATATCAAAAGCGGGTCAAGGATGCTAAAATACTCGACATGGACCCTGAGATTCCTTTCAACTTTTTGTTTCGTGGACCCCCAGGAACCGGCAAAACGACAACGGCTAGGAAGATGGGCAAGGTATACTACGACATGGGATTTCTTGCTAGCACAGAAGTCATCGACTGCTCAGCCACAGACCTGATCGGCTCATATGTCGGCCATACGGGTCCAAAAGTTCAAAGCCTTCTAGACAAGGCCCTGGGGAGGATCCTCTTCATCGACGAGGCATATCGACTTTCAGAGGGGCACTTTGCTAAAGAGGCCGTGGATGAGATCGTCGACTGCGTCACAAAACCAAAGTACCACAACAAGCTCATCATCATCATGGCTGGATATGATAATGACATCAACACTCTTTTGTCAATTAACCCGGGAATGTCGAGCCGATTTCCCGAAGCCGTCCAATTTTCTTCACTGGAACCCAGAGACTGCATTGTATTGATGATTGAAGATCTCAGGAAGAAAAAGAGACAGCTTGAATCCAAGAACAAAAGATTCGACCTGTCATGCCTGGAATCTGCCCGGATGCCTTTCATTCGGGGGCTGGAGAAAAGGTTCCAGGCCTTGTCAGCTCAAAATGGCTGGGCCAACGCAAGAGATGTCCTTCATCTAGCCAAGTCCATGTTCCGCAAGCTAGATCTCACATGTGAACCGCTCGTCTTATCTGAAGATACTATCATCAGCTCGATGAACCAAATGATCAGTGAGCGGGGAGATAGGATGACAAACACAAAGGCTCAAATTGGGCAGGATCCAGCGATTAGGTTGCCAAACCGCTTTGCAGCTCCGCCTAACATTCAGACAAGTACATCGACCAAGGCCCAGCAGGCCGATAAGAAAGAGAATGAGTCGTCAGATGACTCTGGAGATGATGGCTCAGCTCCTAATAATCTGGCAATCCGCGACGCCGGAGTGAGTGACGAAGTGTGGGATCAGCTCCAGGCTGACAGAGAGAATGAGGAGCGCGAGGATGCAGAGTACCGTGAACTTCTCAAGGCACAACAGAATGCGCGTGATGAAGACCGCGAGAAGATTGTGCGAGAGCTCCTAGCTGAGGAAGCACGTCGAAAGAAAATCGCGGCGGAAAAGGCCAAGTTAGAGAAGATGGGTTGTTGCCCTGCGGGATTTGCCTGGACCAAGCAGGCCGGCGGCTATCGGTGCGGTGGAGGATCACATTGGGTTCCAGATAGCGCATTTAATATCATGTAGTGTAGACTATTTGAGCTATTAATATTAATCAAGCCAGAAAAGATTCCGGTATCGAAATGCTGGTGCGTATAGATTTCTTCAGAGTTTAAGTCATGCAGTCGTTTCCATATACATTAAAGCCTTGCTCCAGACCAAACTTGCCCCTGCGTAGCACGCAGTGTCCAACCAGAGAAACTTATCAAAAATTCCAATAGCCTCATCCCAGCTCTCTAACCCAAGGGATTTGGCATGCTTTGCAAAAGTTAGGGTGTAAACGTCCTGGAATTCCCCTCCCCAAGCGGCAATACCACCGATGACCGATGCCCAGAGAAGAAATTGTCTTCTCTCGTCAGTGAAAGCCGTTTCCTCTAGGATCTCAAAGCACAGATTCTTTGTGAGTTGGCTAAGCGGCCATGGATCAGAGATGGGAAAGATGACGCCGTAGCTAAATATCATTATGGCAAGCAGCTCGGCCTTGTCCTGGTCAGAGTCAGAGTGGATACACAGAAGTCGGTATTGTATCTCATTTCGAAGGCGGATGAAGTAATTCAGGTCTCCATTCTGATGAAACGTCTGTTTTATCAGTTGGCAGCAGATCCGCATATCGTTGACGATTTCTTTCAACGTGTCGTGGACATGGAAGCTATCGGTTTCCCACCGTCCCAATTGTCGAATGACGTCATCATCTCTGGAGACGTGCGTGTATTGATAGACATCGAATTCGGGACGTGTTAGGTTTACGCTTGCGCGATAGAGATCTGACAATTGTAGGTAATCAGCAAGCCCTGGGAGGCTGATACCCTGCGACAATCGATCGCGGAGGAGCTGGATCCACATGGATGCATGAGTGCTGGCGTACTGAAGTTGTCCTAGCCAGTCGAGCCCGCCAACATTCCGGACTGGCGACGAGAAGCCACCATGGTACCTCTTGGCTACGGGCATGGATGTTGAAACATCATTCCGTTTCAAGGCTAGGCTCATAATGGCAAACAGGGTTCCATCTGTGATCGTCCCACTTGCCAAGGATCCACGTACTGCTTCGGCTGTCTTGTTTTGTGCAATCAGAAGGACACGGGCGTCCGCCTGCGACTGGGTTAGGGTCAGAAGCTGTGTCGCAGCCCCAACCAGTGTGGCGTAAAAGACGGCTGGTTCCAAGGTAGCGGAGCGGTAAAGAGCTACTTGCAGTGGCTCCCCTTCTCGGGTTTTCACACCCAGGGTCGGCAAGATGATGGTTAATGCTGTAGCAAAGAGTTAGGCTACGCCTGGTTCTTAAATAACTTGAATCTTACCGTAATGCCATATCCTCTGAGCATCGGCAACACATGATATTGGCTGAAGAAGGGGATTGATGTCAAGAGATCGGGGTACATCGGCCGTGTGCCGAGACAGTGTCATAAGATCGTGTGTACTGCTACCCGCAAATTCTAATCCCAGCATCTCATCCGGCAAAGGTTCAAATCTATAATCACCGACTTCGCTAGCAAGGGTCCCTAACGCCGAATTGCTTGAAGACGAGGAGCTTCCTGATTTACTCTCGTCGTGATGTGTGGCTACGATGGGCCGCGGCGCAACTTGGCGTAGACGCGAATGAGTGCCCTGTTCTAGCGCCTGGGCATCGCCTACCGTTGCTCGCTCTGCAGCTTTCCTGCGTCCTTCAACCCGCCAGTTAGTTGTTGACAAATGCATGAGTCCTATGAATGATGACACGGGGGCAAGCCTCACTGCTTTCTCTTTGGTTCAATCGATTTTGGAGCCTGCGGCGGAGATTGGCATCAGCGATCCCGATCCAAGACTCGTCGTTCCCGCCTGTGGCGTTTAGCGCCGGTACGTCCTCCTCTAACATCGTGGCAACTGGCGTGAGGTTGTTCACAAAACGCACGTTTGATGACAGAGGAGGGGTTAATGTTTATTCCATGGGCGAGTGGCCTTTATTGCCGCCGGCGTTTGTGCTATTGCCGCACACGTCGTCTCTATTCAGGTCTAGGCTAAATGCTGACAGCAGCTGGACCAATAAGAGTGGCTGGCTGGACAGTAATGCTGACATGGCTCTAAACGCCGGGGCTTTTCTAGACGAGCATCCTTCATTGAGTGGGGTCAAGCCAGTTGGTGGAAAAGACACAGAACGTACCATCTCAAGGCGTACTATATGAAAATACAGGGGAATACTGTAGTTCTTATATCTATACAGACTAAGGATTGCATGCTATTTTCCCTCTTCACTTGACGGTGCGGCGTACCTTGCAGGGGTGGAGTATAGGGTAGGCGACTAAGGATGGATGTTACAAAGAACAAGTAAAGCAATTCCCAGGGGGAATTAAAACTCCAGTGGAACGGCAGGGTTGAATGAGGCAGGTCTCTCTTTACCTGGGAGCATACTTACACAAACATTTACCAACAGACACAGACCCCGACTCTACATGATTGTTTTCAGGCGCTAGTATCAAGTTATCAGAACAGATTATACTTCTTGTCATTTTGGCCCATTCTTGAATAATAATTATTAATCGGAGTTTGATTACATGTGCGTACTACTTAGTTTGCAAATTGTTTGTCTGGTTGTTATGTAGTTATAATTCCAATACCCAAATTTCTACAAGCCCTAGAGACCAATACACTACGCCGGTGTTGTGTTGGTGGGTGTGCTTAGTTATGCCTAGTACCCGTTGAGGCCAATCTTAATTGTTTCTTCATGATATTCATTGACGATTGTTTTGCTGCGCAAGTTGCAATTGAAATAGTGGTGCTGAAATGGTGGTGCTGACATGTGAGGTGTAGGCGCAGGCTTTGGGCCTTCTACTGTGCCTCCTTTCCTTGTTGCCTGCGGCGTGGGGACCACCTCTCCTTCTGCGTAGCTGGCTCATCATCTTCTTCTAGATTGGCGTTCCCTAATATGCGATGCAGAGCGTCTATATTTGGATAACTGCTCAGCCCAGCTATCACCTGAGCGTATGAGCTATGACGTAAAAACGTCGGTAGTATCTCGCACATCGCCCGTGAAGGCAGACAAGGAGTCGGAAGAGGCTTCTTGCCTTTGTAAGGCGTCCACAATGGCAGGGTGGAGAACATTCCGCCTTCCAGCAACGTCGTGTCCGTTCAATATTCGTGGAGTGGAGAAGCTCAGCCAACAACAGGTCCACTTGAACTTGGCGCAGCCACATAAAGCCAGAGAGCGCATGGTTTCGCCATATTTGGAAAAGCTCATTATTCCTTTGCTGACGAATACGACATATTGCAACAGACCAACATTGTTGGTTCAACACTGACGAACACAGCTTGCTCGCTCGTGATGAGGCTTAGAAGCTGGGCGCGGCTTTGATGACGCGGTCGGAGTTATTTCAATCTATTAAAGCCTCAACATCTCCAACCTTAACTCATGTCACTTTCAAATCCAATACTATCCAATTCTATACAATCAATTAGCCTGTCATGATGAAGTTATGGGTCGCCTTTGGTGCGACCTTCCTGGCGACGGTTGCGGCCAAAGCACATGCGAATGATCCCTTTACACGCGATTTCAAGGAGTTTGCCAATTGCACAATTGACCAATGGAAGGTTCCAGGCATGGCAATTGCAGTAATCGACGGTGACGAGATTTATTCAGAGGTGCGTCCAGTTTGCTCAATCCCCCGCGAGACTCAACACTTACTAGAGGCAGGGATTTGGTATTGCAACTTTTCCAGATGAGCCCGTAACGCCAGAGACGTTGTTCTATGTCGGATCAACGTCCAAGGCTCAAACAGCAGCTATTCTTGCACACCTGATTGACTCCGGGGAGTATTCTCAGCTAGCACAAGGCTGGCAAACGCCAATCTCAACCATTATTCGGGATGACTTTGTCTTGCAGGATGAATGGGCTACGAACCACGTCACTCTTGAAGATGCTGTCAGTCATCGCACAGGAATGGGCGCGCACGACTTAGCCTGGCCAACCGAAATAGATGGCAGGCCCGCCACGCTTAGGGATATCGTTCGCAACGTTCGAAACTTTCCTCTGAGCCTAGAACCTAGAGTCCAGTTCTACTACTCCAACTTCATGTTTGTGGTGCTATCTCACGTCATCGAGACACTCACAGGCAGATGGCTTGGAGACGTCTTCAAGGATGTCATCTGGGACCCTTTGGGAATGAACACGACCTATATGAGCCTGGAAAACGCAACACATGCGCCCGTCCCGTTGGCTACTAGCTACCAATGGGTAGAAGGTGGTGAGAAGTACGTCGAGCTGCCTTTTCTGTCAGTAGATACCGTCAGCGGTGCAGGCGGCATCATATCCAGCGTCGCCGATTTCGTAAAATGGCTCCAGTGTCTTATTCACGAAACCAAGCCGTTCTCTGAAAAGGTACATCAAGATATCAGGACACCCCGAATGCTGTTCAGCACGGCCACCGGCTCCGAATTAGATATCAGGCTTTACGCCCTTGGCTGGATTCGCACCATGCTCCACGGTAACGTGGCATATGTGCACACCGGATCTACCTACACAAACGAAGCTTTGATTTGGTGGTTTCCTGACCTCAAGTATGGAGTCGTTGCGCTTGGAAACGGAGGCGGGACGTCAAACTTTGCCGAACAAATTATCGTGACTCGACTTATTGAAGAGAAGCTTCAGGTGCCAAGCGCGACCTGGCCTGAGCTCGGTGATCAGTAAGCCTTGCCTAAAATTAAATGGCCCCAAAGTACATGCTGATTTCTTTGCAGATTAAAGGAAGAGTTGGCGCTGTCGAAGGAAGCTGGCGCGCAAGCAAGTCAAATCCTCTTCCCTAACCAGCCCGAGACTCCTGTCCCGCCGCCAGTACTTCCTAGCGAGTTGGCCGGGAAGTTCTTCAATGAGGCTTACGGTACCTTTGAGTTTGTTCTGCAGACTGAGCCGGATGAGTTGAATAAAATAGTGTTGATTGCCGAACGCGCTGATGTAGTATTCGGCCAAGAATGGCGGTTGCAGCATGTATCTGGAGACTACTGGGCATTATCTGTGAACTATCTAGGCAACGAAACATTTGTTGCCGAGTTTCACGCAGGGAAATTCATCATCGGCGTTGATGATGAAGTTGAGAGGTTTGAGGTCAACTTTGTCGATCAAAGTGAAGAGATATCCCTCGGAACGAAGCTCTTCCATAAAATTGCGTGATGGTGGGTGATTGGGCGGAGGAATACACATGACTAGCTTAGAATTAAAATGGCCATGGTAAGATAGAAGTGTTATCCCTTTCGACCTCAATGGATTTATGTTGTGCTCTGTATTTATCAATTTCAATGAGTTTTGCTACTTGCACACACACAGGTTGTTATTCGCATACGGATACAATTTTAGCACCTAAATCTTGGCTACATATGGCGAGCCATGGTCACTCAGTTACTCTATTTTACTATAGATACTCTATATAATTAGTACTGAATTCAAGAGATGAAGATGAAATGATAGTAGTAACAGTTCTTTTTCTATTTTTCCAAATTCTTTCCAACTCCTTTTCCAGCTCCTTTTTAACTTTTTTTTCTCTTTTTCAAAGCTTTATTAATTCTTTTTCCTTTTCAGCTTTAGGCCTTGAATAAATATCCTATGTAATAAAGACACTGGGATAGAAGAGACTATCTATCTTACTTAACTAAACCTGTGCTTTTGCTACTTCAACCTTATCAGTGTAGCTTTCACCATATCTAGTAAAATCTCCTCCCACACCCCCCTTCTTAGCAGAAGCTATGCATTTCGCCTTGAAATCATTCTTCTTCTTCATGTATTCCTCTTCTGACTTCCATGGACATACAACATTATTTGATGTACTGTCCCCGTGTTTTCCTTTGTGGACTTCCTTACAATTGGCATTTCTTTTTAGAAAGTCCTGCTCAAACTTTTCCCTCGCTGCTTTTTGTGGTGTACTGCAAGAGAAAGCACCCCTTCTTGTTCCAGCTGTGTCGAAGATAACCAATAGATTGTGAAAAGGAATTGGCCTCGGATTATCATTATTCGTGTGAGTACAGCCGCCGTCCAGGAACAATTCTGGAACACGGCTTTTGTATGAATAGCAGTTCACCTCGTTTGCTCTTACTTGTTGCTTCGTCTTCGTATCATAAGTTGACTGCTGGAAACACCAACTCTTTAGCTGGTCGTATTCAGTCTTAGGGGGTTCTCCCCCAAACTTCCATTGACAGTAGTCGCAATTTCCGCGGAAAATATCGCAGTTCGTAGCGCAGAAGGCTCTTTTATCAAGTTTGTCGCAGATTTTCTGTATTCCACCGAATTCGTAGATAATGTCTCCATTTCTTTCCCTACGCTCGCACTTGCAGAACTGACTTGCGAAAACCTCTAACAGGAGGGTTAGTTGCAAAATGATACTGAGGTGGAGATGCATTCTGGGTGGGTAGGCGAAAATAAGAAATTAGTTTCCCAAAATGCTTAAGGTGGAGGTCGGTGGAAAACGACTCTGGTGTTTTGGAGTACAACTAGAGGGAGTATTTAATACAGATTGACTTTAATGGTATAATTGTGGTTTATTTGGGAGTATTTATTATAGACAATAAAGGGGTTTCTTCATCTTTTAAATATATTCTCATTGAACTAAGATACCTATGATAGGATAGGTTGGCATATTTTGACTGTTAACCGTTGATCCATACCTTGGTTTCTGTAGTCGGACCGAATCGGCCTGTCCTCGGCTGTGTCGTGGCCGAACCTGGCTGGTCTAGGAGGCCTACTCAGGATAACAACCCTTTCGAATAGCCTGTAGCCTAGGACAGCTCAGCTGATGTATGACTGAGACATCAAATAACTAATCAACCCCAGAGCTGAAAATTGTGTGAATATGGCTATCATATCACAGTGATATGATCTGCGAATCTAGTCACCTGCCCTTCAACTGAAAGGAATAGCAGCCGAATAAGCCCCGGTCCGTCACATCACCTTCTAGCTTAACTAGGTACAATCACATGCCAAAAGTCTGCGAACACTACATCACAATTCTGTTTCATCATTAGGAATTTGTTCATGCCCCTCAAACTTTATAGACAAGATGTGGCCCGGCATAGTCACCAAGGGTAACATCTGGATCGTAGTAAACTTTGATAAGTAGAGCTATCGTGAAGTTCTTTTTACAGGACGAAAATCAACATTCAAGGGAGAAACGAGTGGTTGCGAAAAGAATTCGGTCTTTGTCTTCATTCTTAACAAGCTTCATTGATAGTCTCTTTCTTTTTTATAAATAAAATACGACAAGGGCATTTCAGGTACTGCATCTGGCCAATTGCACGTTTCGAAAGATGAAATCATACACTTGGTGATGCTCCTACAACACGCTGTTGTGATCAACTCCAAGAGAAGCCACCACCTCAACCGCAGAAGTCTGGTCATTGCAGCTGACTGGGCTAAACACAAAACGAAGAGACATGACGCTACGGTACACATTCAACCATGCGGATAGCTGGAAGTTTCCACAGTAGTATACAAGTGTTAGATCCTGTCACTGAACTGGACCCGGCTCTAAAAAATAAAGGCTACCCCCGTGAGTGTCGTACTTGAGCCAGTACTTCTTAGTATTTGTCGGCCCTCCGGTCATAGGTGCTACTGATGCATGGAAAACCTTAGCTACTAAAGCAACCTAATCCTAGTGTTTCGGAATTCCACAAGATCTTGCTGCTATACGAACATTAGCAAGGGTACGTAGTTAGTGAAACCCCTTGTTTTTGAAGTTATGTGTAATTGGTGGTTCAGGGAGTAGAGTTCCTTATTAATAATCTCTTCGCAAAGAAGCTGGTATTTTTCAATGACGTAGAGTGGTCATTTGATCAGGCCCCAGGAAACCATAGAGGTGTCTCGGTGACCCCTTCGTTTGGGTGGTAGTACATCCTAGACACTATCGTACTTTCACCAGTGTGACCAATCTCATCAGGCTGCGAACTTCAAGAACGTAAAACTTCTGGAATAAGCAATCCGTAATTCCAGGCATTTTGTCTCAAGTTCAGCCGGCATATCACTGACTTCAATATTAAGAAAGCCAGCATCTTGCCATAATAAAAGTCACAGAGTGCTGTTATTACTAGTTGGCTTAGTATATCATTTCCGTGTCATCATTGCCAGTTTGTTAATCGAGAAGGTCTCGGTCAGTGTAAGTGGTGTTTTCAGAACCTGTAGCTGTTAGCCTAGACCCACTTTGATTGTGATAAACTCGATTTGGGGGATGATGTATTTTGGTATCAGTAGGTTTGATATGATCTACTTCAACAAAATACGTGCTGCGGATATTTGGGTTCACTGTTAACCTTGCTTGTCTTTATACCTCGAATCACACGGGTGAACAAGCGTTATATGGGAAATAGAGTCATAGAGCTGCGCAACACCTTGGATCTATTCGTCCAACTAGCTCTTCTGTCTGGCATTTGAATGCCCCTTCTACCTGTCATTATCGGCAGGCTTTTCTTTCTTTAGAGTTAGTAAGTTCTTAATATTATCGATTATACAAGTTTCAAACTGGAGGGCTAAATTGAAAGACCGAAGCATGATAACAGTCCGCACGTTGCCTTTATTTTGTTGATAGTAGATGCAGGCAGTGCAGACCGAACCCGTCTTTGAGACAAAGACCTAAGGGACGATATTCAGACGAGGTAAATTCAATGCATATTAATGCAACCATTAAAAAGAAGAAAGAAGTTCGAGGATAAGAGCTACCGCGACTCCCATCAAAGAGAAAGAGAAGGAGACAGAACGTGTACTGATCAATTGAATTAAGGGAACTGTTATGTCTCTTCCATCTCAGAAGACGATTTGCACGCCTTAAATACGAGCCTTGCTACCTGAGGGCCCAGAAAATATTAAAACCCAAGACGTCCATTGGCACCATCCCAATATATAGATGCACATTGGATACCGACACTCCATCTCGGTATGCAATCTTTTTGCCTAATGTGTGGGGGAAAGGTGCAGAGATGGTCAGAGACCTAACAACCAACCCACCCAAAAACAGGTGATGTGACTGTGGTGATAACGGCACAAAGGCGATGCGTCCGCAATGTCGGTAAAGGCGTAGATAAAAGACTCGCAAAGTGAACAAAATAGACCAGCCTGACCGATACCATCCATTGGCATCATCTGATCAAACGGTCCTCAATACAATGCCGCAAGAATGGGCCAAAAAGAGCGTAAATTCGATGTGCTAGAAAATCGTGTGCTAGATGATCATGACGGTTGACCATGACGGTTCTAAAAGGTTGAGAATCCGGATGAATCTGACCGCGATCCCTCAATCCTACCCTGCAGCTCACAATGACTGACTAATTGACCTTATCCAATGGTCTCAATACCTGCCGGAATGACCTAGAAAGGATATCCCGACCAACCTGCTATCCCTAACACAATAACATGTACAGTTGAGTATACAAAATATAAAGGAAAGCCTTCTCATGATATTGGTAGACTGAGAAAGTGATCCCTGTTGAATGAGGCAATCTAAGACTTTGAGATGGCAACGTCGTCCCAGTAGTAGTCGCCGGAGCCGCAGTAGGCGCCCCTGAAGGAGACGGTCAAGGAATTAGCGGCAATCTGCGCTGCACTGAAGGTGCAAGTCGTGATGACCTGGACCCATGTGTCGACAGGCGTAGCTGCATAGGTGTAGGTAGTGAGGAAAGTGTAGCTGCCACCAATGCAAAAAATACTGAAGCTGGCACAACCAGTAGAGGCGCCAGATGAATAGACTTGGCTGGTGCGCACCCAAGCAGACACGGTATAGGGGGTTCCAACGACCAGATCGGAGGCGGTGAGTGGCTGGGAGACGACAAAGTAGACTGCATTTGACCCAGCTGGGAGGGACACGAGTAGCCCATTGGGCGAGGAGTGGGCAACACTGGAGAGACTAACGCCGTCAACGTCTGCGGTCCATGGGGAATAGCTGTCGGTGTAGTCGTCGAAGTCGGCGTTGGTTAGCAGTGCCTTCGGACCTGAGGTGGTTGTCGTGGAAGTTGTTGATTCGATGGTCAGAGATGTTGACTCGGTGGTCAGAGATGTTGACTCGGTGGTCAAAGATGTTGACTCGGTGGTCAGAGATGTTGACTCGGTGGTCAGAGTAGAAGAAGCTGCTGGCGATGATGAGATCGATGATGGAGTCGATGATGCCGACTGCACGATCATCGATGCCGAAGACGAGACATTGGGCCTGCAGGCGGCGGCAAGCGCACCCGTGGAGCCGAAGCAAATCGCTGTGGTCAAGATACCACAGACCTTCATTGTAATTATAATCTCGAAAAATACCCAAATGACAGAGTGATGAAAGTGAGCAACACACAATCGACAGATTCAGAACATATTTATACCTATTAGTGGTAGTTACTCATATTATGGTTATTAAAAAAAACAGACGATACCCAGCGTGCGTGGCCAGACTAACGCCAAAGATTCAATAGTTCTGTTTCTGAGCTGGGTTTTGGACTAACCTGATGGGTCCGCACTCGGTTTCATAGCTTCAATTGGCTCATTGATTTCACTAGATTGTTGCGGCTGGATAACTGGGCCTGTCGACACGGACACTTCCATTTGGAGGCGGTTCCCGCTCGGTGGCGGTGCCTGTAGCTGACTGTCAGCTCCGCACGATTTAATATTTTGCCAGGGTTACGCGTCACATCAGCGTATCGGTTGTGCCGGCTGGACTCAATGGGGCCAGCATTATGATGCCGCCCCTTTGCTTTCCATTCCTTGTCGTGCAATAATGCCGCGCGGCTACAAATTGTCCATTCAGACAAGGGCTCAGATTTGCGAGCTTCGATCACTCCGTTATTCTCATGCAAATGTCAAGAAATTGAATCCTTAAATCCCTCTCCGCAAAATAAAAGCCATCCTCCGATACGAGCCCAGCGTCATGTCAGCCACGGTATGAGCGGCCTCGAGAAATTCCAGAAGATAGGGACCTGCGATGTAATTTACGATACAATTACACATACGAGATCGTGTATCGCACATGTGGAGCTAATGAGTTCAATTAATAACGTGCTGGTGGTTCTGCTGTTTCTGGGAGCTTGAGCCTCTGGAAAACAATGTCATGCTATCCCCGTTTGCTATGGCAGCTATCTTGCGTGTCAAAAAATACTCCCTTAACAGAGTATCAAATGAATATGGTGAATATAAACACATATATATGAATCTGTGCGATTACATAAGAGCGTTGTTAAAGTTACGTTTTGCGCATTGCCAGACCATGACCTACATTGTTCACCTTGACGTCCTAATCTACGATCTCACGCCTCTCACATACCCTATACCGCGTACCGCACAAGCCAGTTTATTAGAGGCTTTTATACAAGTTATGTAGGACCTCATTAATGAATAGTGAATGAGTAATGAGTATTACTATTCGTACACTTTGATTTTGCTATTCGCACATATTCGTATACAGCTATTTCAAAAGATAATTCCCAGCAATAACCGAATATTGCATTTGAGCAGGGAAGATCGAGGAAGGCTGGCTGTTAGTGTCAATCCTTTACTACGAACGGCTCTGGGGGTCAATAGCAATGTTCCTGGCGGTATTCAGAACATCAACCGGTAGGGCAAATCAAGAGAGTACTAGCGCTGTTATTCTGCCGGCTAGCTCATCATTTCTCCTCTATGATTGCCGCTTATCGGGCTCGTCTGATTTGCAAACCGGGCTGTCGCTGAGTTTGAGGTTTGCTGCAATTAAAGCTCTTGCTCCGATCAAGATGGTGTAATGCTCAACGCTGCAAGCCCTAATTTAGCCAGGGGGCGGGCACGTTGGCAGGTATATCCTTACATCAGCGGAGCTTGCATCAATATTACAGCTTGAGCTAAGGTGGGCCCTCTAAGAAGAGCCCACTTCCATCATTACAGACCCTAGAGAACCCTGTTCCTAGAAAATGTTCCTTATTTTAAGTCCTAAACGAAGATCGCTTACCTCGATACTCTGTAGATAGCATCCTATTCTCGCTGTGAGAACACTTGTGCAAGCTGCTTTCTCTATTCAGGGATCACGCCTTGTCAGGGATCATAACAAATTCAAATCTATTATTAAACATATAGTCTATTAACCTAGAGTAGTAGCGACTTCTCGTAGTCCCTACATATCAATCTTTACAGCCGTCATCTACTAGTCGATTTTCGATCAACCTTCTGGACGTTGAATATAAGTTGAAACCAGCTTGGCCCCGACCCCTTAGCATTGCATCAAACAAGGGTGTGAGCTAATAAAGACCGACCAGAAATACGAGAGTGATTTGCAACACCGAAGAGGAGTTAGGGGCTGAGAAACAGGAAGCCAGACCCATGAGAAAATTGTTAGTTCGTATTGCTGCTAGCTGGGATGACGCAAGCTGAACGAGACAAGCAGGGAAGATAGTGGGCCGTCGCACAAGAATCTCATTCGGCGAGTGGCGCTGCTGCATGGACTGCGTTTGTTTTAGTAAATATTAAGCAAGATGCACCTAACTCATGACATACATTCTGCGTCGTAGTGGTGTGCTTTAATTAGCATCAGGTGGTGTCATCCAAGATGGTGGGTTTCATGCAAGCGGAACTCAGAAGATGTGAAGTACAAGTATACATCTTCGCCCCAAGCTTCCTCCGGTATTGCCTTATCTTCAAGCCTACAACATTCATACTACATTCATCTATTAATAACGTCACTCAATTCTGACAACGGAACCCGTATTCATCATGACCTCATCCTCAACTGCCACTTCAACCTCCTTTTCTCCAGCGTGCAGCAACCTCTATGACCCGCCAATTAACGATGCCGCCTGCGCTATGCCGTACGGTACAAAACAGGCGGAATTCATGTTAAAATGCTGCAAAGACGCCGATGTGGTTAGCTATTATGACGGCTGCGGCCTCTATTGCCTTGCCGTAGGCCAAACCGTCAACGAACTTATCAAGTGCCTATACAAAGATGGCGCAGATTGGGGAGATGTATTTTGCCAGGGCAATGCATCGGCTACTGCCACAGAGACCGGGGGTGGTAAACTTCCTGCGAGCGCCTCAGCCAGTGTTATTTCGAGTGGCGTCGCGACCAATACTGAAGGAAGCAGGACTGGGTCCAAATCGAGTGCCACTTCTTCAGAGGGCGCCGCGCCAGGTGTTAAGCGACACTCGGGTGTCACAGTGTTAGGCGTTGCATTTGGGGCATTGCTGTTCTCTGCAAGCACTTTTGGAGCTTTCCTGATATAAGCGCTTGGCAGACTCTGCGTTCTTTATGCCGTGTTGGTTGGGGCAATGCTTGGCAATCCAGGACAAGAACGCAAGGAACAAGATGTTGGGGATGGTGAATGGGTCAAGAGAAGAGGAGAGAAGAGTAGGGAGGCCTAGTCGTACGAAGAGGCTGCGTCCTGCTGTTGAAATAGACCAGGCGGTCCATGTTATTTAATTTCAGTGTGGCACCAGATTTACGTAGAATGGGCCGAGTGTATATTGATGGAAAGTCGATGTAAACAGATGTGACACCCGCCTCCTTAGGTGGCCCAAGGAAGGCAATATACTGATACTGACTGAGAACGGAAGACCCTTTGATCGAAGACTTGAGTGAAACAGATTCTTAAAAAACTGAGCATCCCACGGTTTCATCGTACATTTGGTGACTGGAGATATACGCCACTGATGGTAATCATAGTTTCTAAGTGCCAAGCAATACATCTGGCATCAAATTATGGCTGCTGTACGCCACCGGAACAAGTCTTGCGCTAAGATACCATGTTGAGCCGTGGTGAGATTTTTAATAACGGAGTGTTATAGAGAATCGCTGAAGGAGCTTTGGTTCCTACTGTACTACACATGTTAGCGAGGAAAGACAGGACAATTCGGATTCTTTACAGCATTCAGCTTCACCGGTGCTCCATTTCCATTTTTGCGAAAGAACTTGAATATGACGAAGCGATAGAGAGCTTGGGTCTAAATTTCATTCAAAGTTGCTCCGCTAGCGCGGAAGATTGGGGTGACGATGATGCTGACTTTTGAACTAGAGATTCAACACTCCTACAGTAATTCCAATGATGACTGCGACCACGAAGAGGAAGAAGAGGCAAAATGCAACAATGATTATCAGTTTGCGCTTCTTCTGCCGTCGCGACTCAGCTATCGGATCCAAATTATGCGATGCGTCTCCCCAGCTCAACAATGCCGCACAACTGTTTGGGTTCGGTATACCAGAATTGGTGGTAGGCCGATAGTCTAATGCCAAAAAATGGTCGAACGGCGAGTACGGAGGTGGATTAGATGGGACGCCATCGGATTGAAGGTGCTGACTGCGCCAGAGTGGAGGTTCGACAAGGTTTTTGTCAGGAATGTAAGAGAGAGCGGGCAATTCCGGCACTGTGTCGAAATGACGTGATGATAGAGAGCCCGAGGGGTATTGTTGTTGATGTTGACGTTGATATGACAGCACGGACGATGTCGTATCCAAGGACAATTCCACACCCTCAATCCCTCTAGTGCTGCTTTCGGTGGGGCGGTAAGGTGAGTCTGGGTATGCAGCGTTGCAAACGAGCTGTAAAGGATAGCCACAGTTGTAAATAGGATGGTGAGGATTCATGACGACGGTTCCGATCTAGTCTGAGAGATGGAACAGATCAATGGCTGGCTAGGGACAATGACCCTCGGCCCTGTTTGATAACGAACACAGGAGAAACAAGCAATTACTTGTATTAACTGCGGTCGCATGGTCATGCAGGGTCATAATTTGAGTCGTATTCCTTATGGTGAGGCTCGTATTGATCGCTGGTGGTCGCAGCAAGGCATTCCTGAACCCTGAACCTCGCATGAGCCGCGAGGCCAGCAATAGACGACACAACGCCGAGCTGCAATACCAGTTCTTTCTTGCTGGCAAGGGTGTGAAACCAAGTGGCTCAGCTTAACAAAGTGAAGATCCAGAATATCCTGTACCAAGAATGGACCTATGCAGACTGTCTGGGACTGTTTCCCACTGATTGCGCCTAAGCAGACACCTCAGCGCGTCTACGCCAAGCAATAAATTATGCACACAGCGGCCGGAAATAAAAGATGTATCCGCTGAGTAAGCGGCGGTATGTGTAACCTACTCCCTATCGTCTCCGCTTTACTCCCCAGGCTCCGCTCAATGATCCGGGGCATCTAAAAATATGGTCTCGTCGTCAAGGGTTCTTGGATCGTCTTCAGCCACGAGAGGCGCGTATGATTGTATTATTAGTAACATGATCCTCTCACAAACAGCCTACAGACATAATTACTTGAGTTCAAGGGTGCAATATCTCAAAACGCAATCGTCCAGTACCAAAGCAGCGGGAGCATCAGCTCTGAATTGCACCCCACCCAGGATACATCCTAGCTCTAATGCAAAAGGGACCTGCAAATACTTCCAAGTCTTCAGTAGCAATCAGTCACCCAAAGTTATTTCCCCCCCTTGTTATGAAGCTAGCGGCTCCTGTTAGTTTTAGGACTGGGTTGATAAGAACCCTCCCGAATGCGGATTCCTAACCATAGTTTCCCCCCCCCTTATTATCATGTTCCATGATCGTGCTGTTCGATACTCTCGAAAGACAACTTCTAACTAACTATTTCCGCCATTATCCGAAAGGCATTTCTGCTCAAATCTCTTATTAATTCAGGATGATGCTGACAAGGTATAGCCTTGACGACGTTTACGAGCACCGAATGGGGGATCTGCTTTCTGCCAGGAGGGAGAAAGAAGATTAAGCAAATTCAACGGGAAGCAGTGAAACCTCAGATGGGCGTTAATATCAATACATCAACCATGATGCCAGCAGATATCATCTTTAGACGAGGCTGTGAAATCTCGACGTTGAATTGAATGGGCCGTCTTAAGATGGGCTGTCCTACGTGGCTGGCTTTGCAACCCGCGCTCAGACCCAAAGCGAACATGAATCGGCCATTACCATTGAGAAAAAGGACAAGGTTAGAGAGACATGGAAGAAATTGGGTCGCGTTAAGATGAAGGCCCCTGAGTTTGTTGATAATACTCAACGGAATATTAGTCTCGTCACAGACTCATCAACCACATGTCGAGATATTTCACATCCTCCATCTTGTTCAATAACACTTCGTACTTCCTCCCTTCAGCTACACCCTCTTCGAATGACTGAGAGATATCAGAGAATTTCTTCACGTTGTCCCACTCCGTTGCCCCAAAGTCCCGCAGCACCGCACACCGCTCTTCCATCATCGTTCCACAAACCGCCAATCAAGACCAGTCTCACGGCTTTTCAGCTGCATTATACTCCAGCAGCCACATATATTAATTCATTGCAATGGTGTTGAGCAGAATCGAAGGGTCTCCATCGCCAATTGAGGATCCTGAGGATGATCAAGGTTGAGAAGGGTAGCCGGTGTGCAAGTCGGGCGGATAATGGTAGCCGTAGGGGTAGTCCAAGGCTCTATGCTGCAACTCAAATCCGCAACTGGGTCACCAACACGCACCGAGCTGCAGCAGGCGGAGGGCGAGTCTGTCTTCTCCTCTCAAAGATTCCTCGTCTTTATCTTTGCCGGCGGTGGTTGGGCGATCGAGATATTGGGATGAGCGTGGAAAGCCAAGCCACTGGAGTTCGACGCCTGTGAAGTAACCGATGATAACACCGCCGACAGAAGGATAGGCGATGACGGCACAGTGGTAAAGACTAGGGATGAGCCGCGGCTCGTGGCTGCTAGTAGAGTTGGCTTTTTTCATTGTGGTACCTAGTTCATAAATCAATATATACTTGCAACGCACTCGCATTCAGGGCCCAAGATACAGAGGCGAATGAGGGGGGCAGAATGATGACGCTGCGTGTATCTCAGTAATACCCCAAAGCCACCTGTAAATTCAGCATGCACCTTCCCCCTCACTCATTCCCTTGGCGTCGCGGTCGGGCCACCATCCCCGTCTGACCCTTGCCGGGTGTTACGACCCTGGAAGCGGCCAACACGTAATCCAGACGTTGCCTAACAGCTTTTATCCATTCATAACGAGATCACAGCACCCCCGCTCCACTCGTCTTGACAAAACCAGGCTGTCACGAGCTGCACGGGGTAAGCCAATGCGCGCATACCGCAGAGAGATTAAAAAGCCTTGTTTGTTACATGGATCACGGCGGTGAGGCGTTGTGTTTGGGCGAGCGGAGCTCCTGTTGCTCGTCTGCTCTGACCAACCACATCTTTGCGACACAGGCACCAGGCAACCATCCTCGCATCATCAGGCAATCATCTTACTACCACCAACAGGTAGCATCAACTCACCTCTCTCAACAACAACAACAATCCCTCGCCAGACACAACAGAAGCATCAAACTTGTCCTCCCTAAAGAAGAAACCTTTTGAATTCGAACGGCGTCTATCGAGTCTTTTATAATGGATGACAACGAAAGTGACTATGCCAAATTCAAGGCGCACAACTTGCGGGGCTTCCCTGCCAAAATGCACTCGCTTAGTGAGGCGGGCCATCCACCCAGGGGAGTGGAGATAGTGCCAGTCGTGTCTGCAGAAGGGAGTGCCATTTCGACGCCAGAGCAGCTCCAGGGCCTTCTTTGTTTGGAGGAGCCACCTGAATGTGTGCAGACAACCACCGCTTCGGAGTCTGAGGTCGAATGCGAGGCGCAGGTCATTCGCGTGTTTCCCCTTCTGTACCGAGATTTTCTGATTCTCGAGGAGAGGGCTACGGTGGAAGACGGCCCGGTCGTGGTATTCGGCGAAAATAAACAGATGGTATCTAAGATCGTACAGACTTTGATCCCATCTGCTTATCCCCCACGCTCTCTGAACCATGCCCAGACATGCGACGCCCTAAAGTGCCACCTATCATCGAAAGAGTCCTCGGAGCATCGCGATCTGATCCCATCGGCTGATCAAACCCCACCAACACCAGTGGTTTGTAGCCCAGAACTCCTTGAGATTGTCCTATTTCACCTCGATATCAAGACTCGCCTGGTTTCAGCTTCGCGTGTTTGCAAGTTCTGGCTTGAGACCATCAATAGATCGCCACTGCTTCAGAAGGCCTCTTTCTTCCAACCTGAGCAGCCTTTCTCATCAGACCAAGATCGCCAGATGAATCCCCTACTCATTGAGGCTTTTGGTGACACATTTTTTGGGTCGAGCCCTCCCGCCCGGCGAGCGGAGTCCTTCTGGAAACTGCCGTGGTCTCCACAGGCCCTCGTTAGGATGAAGGCACCGACCGGTAGCGTTCTCGGCGTTGAGCCAACGTGCCGCCAAAAGAGCTTTACCCGGGCTGGCGCGAGCTGGAGGCGGATGTTGGTGTCTCAGCCTCCTCCTCCATTTATCGGACTTTCGTGGGTAGACGATCACCCTCAGCAGCCGAGACAAAGACATCGTATCGATTCGCTTAGACTGGAAGAAAACTCATCATCACCGCCTGGTGTCACTATGGGACAGCTTTACGACACTGTCCAATTTCTCACTATGCAGCAATTGTATTCTGGGCTGTTTTTTAAAGTTCAATGGGATAGGGTTTGTGACAGAAAGCGGCGTGGAAACTCCAACTCGAAAAATCACGACAGCACCTTGGAGAGAACGAATCTTATGGTAGATTTCTGGGATGAGGATTATTACTTGTCAGCTCACTACGGACCTTTCAACATGAAGGCAACTCGGACCGTCTTTAAATGCGAAGAATTCGTTAGACTATGCTTCGGAGGAAAAGCAACTATCGAAGGTCCCGACACCGAAGCAGCGGCTCTCGCTCGCCTTGACGATATTGAGCTTTGGGAGCCCCTCGTATGGGAAGAATAGTAACGACGAACTTTACAACCTGGGGTCATTTCTCCAATTACCTACATATGGTAACGTCCTGGAACTTGGTTTGCTGGATCTCCGGTGTACATAGGGATGGAAGGGCAACGTTTGTGACGCTTCAGTCATCCAGCTCAATGCAATTTGTTGCAAGGAAGATAGAGCATCTAGCAATTGTGTTATCGGTTAAAACATGAGTATATCTATTCACACACAATACAATTTTCGCACCTAAATCTTAGCTAAGTCATGGACATATCCATCCTTAACCTAAAGGCAACTGTTAAATATTAGGGAATAAACAACTAAAAAAGGTGCGATATTAGGAGAAGAAATGGCTCGTAATTATCCTTCCTGGATCTCCCCTGCTCAACTATCATATTCGGTATATTTCTGGTAATTATCTTTTGAAACAGCTGTATAGGGGTTTGCGCGAATAGCAACATGAAACTGTGCGAATAGTAATGCTCTTTTAATTTCGGTTGGAAGCGAGACCTTTGATCTGTTAGGGTAACCCCGTTGATAATATCACCCTATTTCATGTTATCCAGTTAGGTTTTAATGGAGTGTACTCCATTCATGTAGTTACATAATGTGTCTTAGAAGATTTCACTGGAATTGATTGAAACATGGGCCATGGTGTTAATTGTATAGGAATTAATAGATCAATAAACTAATCTACCAGTAGTACACCTGACTTGTATTGACACAAACTGGACCAGAACTGAGATATCGTGCAGGTAATAGTATCTTGTACATTCGTGAGATGCTGAAGCTAAACCAATGCCATCGTATCGTTTCAAGCAATGCATATGAGGAGCAGATATAATACTCAACAATCGCCAAGTGCATTCGGGGCTTGTCATCAGGTACTGAGTTCAAACATCCTCCTCGGCAACTGACACTCAATCGAGTTTATTATCAGTTAACTTGGACTGGCGAGTAGCGGCCTCGACTTCGGCAATCTGGGCACCAATTCCTGTGCTGATAAACTTTCGAAACTGTCTTGTTGGAATATCGGCTTGGAATAGCTCATCCAGTTCCTCCAAAGTGCGGAATGCAGTTTCGGGTAGAGTGAGATAGGCCCATATAGCAGCGACGAAGGAGAAGCCTCCGTAGAGGAAACCGACGCATGCCCCCAGGTTTCCATAACCCTCATCTTGAATGAAAGGGTTGACGAATGTAATAAGAATGGAGACACAGAAGCCGGAGAAAGTCGCAATGGTCATTGTCTTCTCTCTCAACTGTAAACTGGGCACTTCTGCTGTTACGATCCAGACACTATTATCGATTAGTACTGAAAAGGTACAACATACTTGAATGTGACATGAGACTTACCATGAACTCCATCCAACTGACATGGCGAATTCCCAGATGAATAGCGCAGCGGTTGCTCCCTTGGTAGCACTGGCACTCTCTGCAAGAGAAAACCCCTTGAGACCTGCGACGATGTACATGCAAACTCCCATAAGAGCGGCGGTGCTGATCAGGATAGGTCGTCTGCCAAAGCGATCGGGAATATAGAAGCCAAAACCACTCGAAAGCGCCATCGTCAACAGAAACAGAATCATGATTTTGTAGACATCTTGAACTCCGAGGCTTTGGAAGAAGAGCACAGAGTACGAAGACATAAAAGAGTCGCCTTGAGCTTGCTTGAAGCACTGGACGCCAGTCGCAATCAGGGTTCGGCGAAGGTTGGATCCACTTGTGCAGATTTTGTCAGCTTGATCAACTCCGCAACATGCATAGGCAAGTCCTTAGACTAAGAGCAACTCACATGAAGCATTCTTTCCACGAATTGTTGAAATTTGCCCTGTTCTCCTCTTCAGCAGCGGCGATCAGTCCTGCCTCTCGCTCAATGAGTTCTCGTGGGGTTCCAGATTGAAGCGTTTGCAATGCGCTGATCGCTCTTTCTTGGTGGCCTTTGCCCAGTAGCCATCGGGGGCTCTCGGGAATGAAGAAAGAGCCCAGAACGAAGAAAATTGGCTGAACAATCTGGATGATCATGACCAAGCGATACGCCCATTGATCAGACCTGGCCTGCATACCCCAGGTTGCCGTGTTGACCAATACAGCGCCCACACCAATAGCAAATTGGTAGCAGTTCACCAGAGTTCCACGGATAGACAGTGGCGAAACCTCGGCCAGGTATGCTGGGACAGCGTTGGCAACAATACCAAGGGCCAAGGAGTTGATGATCCGTCCGACTGTCAGCTGCCAGTATGAACCAATAGAGGCTGATTGAATAACGATTCCAACGATAGAAATGTATGAAGAGATCCGGAAAGTTGAAATGCGGCCAAGTCGATTGCCGATAAGTCCTGAAATGAGCGAACCGATCGCCAGACCAGCAATGGGAGGACCACTGCCAGCAGACTTCCAACTGGAAGGTAGATAATAAGCGTCGGCTTGGGGGTCATAAACACCAAAGTCATGTTTGAATTGTTTCATGCCGAGCATGCCGGACCAGTACCCAAAGTCTGAAAGTAAGAGCACATGCATGTTAGAGACAGCAAAACCAGCAAGTTGAGATAGTCAAGAACGGACCTATACCGAACCCGATTCCACCAATCTGCGACAGATTAGTTTGGAGCTGCATGTGTGTCTCGCCAGGGAGCACCTACGGAGCAATAAATTGCAACCCAAAGAAGCGGCCACGTCATATGAGTGACGATGTCCATATCTCGAATGTTCCCCATGGTGTTGACGATTTCGATGGTTTCAAACGTTGCTTTGTTGGAGATCTGTTCCACAAGTTTGGTCTTTGTTGTAGTATCAATGTAGTACGATCGATCTCTTGTTCCTGAGGTCTGTTAACAGGCCGTGGTCCCTATTTATCCTCGGCAGCTTGTCAGTGCACGTTCGCTGTACTCAGAATCCAATCTGATGATTCGACCATTATCAGCGATGCGTCCAAGTTGGTCCGAAAAGGTTGGAGAAGGTCTGATGGCCTAGTCCGTATGGAGATGCCTCCTCCTGTCCGTATCTATGAGGTATGTTATCACGGTGATAGGACAGTCGCCTTTTTCACAAACCGCGTCGGAGCATGAACTTAGCTATCAAGGGGGACGCACGTTCACGCTAATCAAAGATAAGCCAGCCCGACCCACCAATCAGTGATCGGCCTCGGTCCAATTCAAAACTCCAGCAAATATGAGATATGCCGACCGCTTAAAGTACAATGCCAGAACTAACCACTCATCACCCATCAATATCTCAGCGAGAGACCCAAGGTTTCCCACCCCGAGATTTCCCCGCAACATCCCCCGGACAGGGTTTATTTTATCAAGATAGCAGCGGTGGCACTACCCGAGACACGCTAAATAATAATTGGGATCGGGCTGGATCTCACTCGCCGTGGAAACAAGTCGACGGAAAAATGGTACAACCTATCGCCTATGCCCACAAACAGCCGAGATTATATTTCTCAACAATAGTTTTAGTATCTGCGTTGGAAAGATAGCAAATGTGATATGAGCTATTCTACCAGACTACATCTCATTCAACTAATCTACGACGAATGATGGAGATTCGAGACTCGCAAAGACTTGACATCTACACAAATGCGTGTTTTCACTCAAATTGTTAATCATATCTCAGTTCATACAGACTAAAAGTTTGAGACATGTATGATGCGGTTGAATTGTCCTGTGCCGAGGCTAGTTTATTTTACGTACTGGTTAACTTGGCTCGCAACTAAATTCTGGTTCACTACCACAACTTAGGACAGAAACGCGTTGCCAATCTTGTTGTTATCAGATACAAAAGCTCAACTAGGACTCGAAACCAAGAAGCCAACCCAGTCCATCCCTCGTGTCATTGGCATATTTCTTTGCGGCAGAATGGGACGGATAATTGTACCAAAATATGTGCGGCAGCCCGTCATATACGATAACCTTGGTCTTGGTACCGTGCTCTAGTCTGAGCTCTCTCTCGTATATGAGCGCTTCGTCTCTCAGAATATCTGAACCGCAAACCTGAAAAAATGTAGGTGGCATGTTGGCATGGCCAGTCGGCCACAATAGAGGACTCCATAGAGGCGAGGTGAAGTCTGGCTCAACAGCGATGTCATACAAGTCGATTGACTTAGAGGTAAGCGTCACGCCATCCTTAAGTGCTTCGCGGCTTCGATAAAACGGCTTATACTTTTCTGTCAATGCCTGCGGGACGATGCTTGGGGTGACACTGAGGTAGATGCCAGTAAGAGGAGGAGTTAATCCTTCATCTCGTGCCCGGTGTGATAGGGGAACGGAGATGTGGCCGCCGGCTGATGTTCCTCCCAGGACAAATCCTTTTTTCAAGTTCGCTCCATAGGATTCCGCATTCTTGGAAAACTAGTTTCGCAAAGTTAGCATAATGTGGGTATTCACCAGCTCATTGACAACCCACCCATTTCAACCCATCCCAGCAGTCTTCGTATGCAACAGGAAACTTGACCTCAGGTGAGAGTCGGTACTCGATGCTAACTGCGACACAGCTGAATGCCTTTACTGCCGCGATGCAAGGGGGCGTCTCCATCTCTGCGTTTCCAAGAATGAAGCCACCACCGTGAATCATAATGACAAGCGGGCTTCCATCAGCTGGCGCCTCTCTGGGACGGTACAGTAGGGCTCTGATTTTGCTTCCGTCTCGAACAGGGAAAAGGATTTCTTCTTCAATGACATCGCTGCCAGCTTCCTTGCGAGCTGCATCGGCATCTCCCTCGAATACTGCATGATAGCGCTTGCGTGTTTCAGGCAAGCTGGAGAGCTTATTATCCTGTGAGAACCTTGGTTTCACCCCATTCTCCAACATCTAATTGAGAATTTGTTAGCAATTTGATACCGACGCATCAGGTTTCATTTCGCAAGCTGTGTCCGGAGGGGAAAACTGGGAGACTTCACCTGCGTAAATTCCTGATTCAAGTGGCCAAACTCTGCCCATGTCTCGGGCTTCTCAACAGACGGCGCCATCCCAGCAAATTGAATCTAGCAGATAGCAGATATGAAATAACAAGGGAATGTGAACTAAGCTATCACCCTGTTCATTCGCGGTTGACTAGACTGTTAGAATTCGGCTCACCCTGGCAGAAGTTATAGGGGGGTCATTACGATATCGAAACTGGGAAAGAGGCAGTATCGTGAGTATTGTACCTAATATCACTCCTCGTAAAAACGGACACTAGTTCCTAACGACTGAAATGTGGAACGGATCCGTTCTGGGACATTGACGTCAGCTGGATTAGTGTATCCGACGGAGGGCATCTGTGCTGTGATAACGGGACCCACAGCTGGAACTCGGCAAGATATCAGCGGCTAGGGACACACGTGGTCGGCAAATGCAGATTGCCCACGCTTATTTGAATGCTCACATTCCCCGACACAGCGAACCGACCGCCCGTCGTCAATTCGCCAAGCAACCTCAATCACCGATCGCCTCCCCACGGCCCCAGCCCCATATCACAATGGAGCTGCCATCGCCGTCGGCCTCTTCAGCCACGAGCCCTATCGTCCAGAACACCATCCGCTCCCGGAGCGGATGTCGGATATGTCGGGAGAAGAAGGTCAAGTGTGACGAAGGACGCCCGCAGTGTCTCAGGTGCCTTCGCCTAAACCGGGAGTGCGATTACAAGGCCCGTCCGCGCAAAAAGTACACCTGGAGAGTGCCAGTTCCCCCCAGCCATCCCCCTGCGTCCCCGGATGACACGCATCTGGAGGCCACGGAAGTGTCGAGTCCACCACTGGCGGCTTCGGATACTGCTACACCGGGCCCACACACGAATCTGCAGCGTCTGCAACATCTGGTGACAAACTCCGAAGAAGCAAGATCACCCAGTCAAACCCACGGGCCGATTGGCGACTCGCTGTCTCATGATTGCCTCCGCATCTTGTCGCCACTCGACCATGCCGCCATTCACTATTTCCGCTTTGTCCTGCCCACGGCTGTGGACAGCAAGCTACCCGAGCACAGCGGGCCGGCCATTGTGTGGACGCTTGCGGAGAGGGACCCCATGGTACTTCATTCAGTCTGTGCACTGGCGGGGGGCAAAGTGTGTGAACAGAACGTCATGTCTGCAGAAGAGACCAAGGAACGCAAATCCCTGGCGGTAGAGCACTACACAGCGGGGCTACGGCTCCTGCATTGCGCCATTCAGGATGACACCCAGAGCCCAGATTTCGATTGCGTCTTAGCAACTCTGTGGCTCATGATCGCTTACGAACAGAAATTTGGAGATGGCTGTGGCGTCGGTCTTGATGCCCACCTACAGGGAGCTGCTTCACTGTTCCGAGGCAGATTGCGCGCCCTTGCATCCACGCTCAATCGGAGCACATTTTATCTCGATACGCAACAAGAGAGAGAGGACAGAATGCATCCATCACAAGACTCAGTCGACTACATTTCCCCATTGGCGTGTCGGTTAATCATCTGGATCGCCTTGATTGATGGAGGCGCAGCTGTGAACGGATTTGGAGGCGCCTTCAACATACTGCTGGGGGAAGGCTGGTCCGATCTGGACAACGACGCCGCCCTTTCACGTACAAAATGTTTCGGTGCTCTCCAAAGACACTCCGATCTCATGAACCTTGAGGTATGGGGTAAATCGTATCCTCAGAGCCAGTTGGTCGAAGACCTTCAAAGCGGTCAGCTTTTTGGATTGTACGCCGAGTCCGGTCAATTGCGGTTTCTCCTTGGCGAACTCTCTGTGTATTCCCTTCAGAACGATTCCAGGTATGAAACGCGGATGAAGGCTGTCTCATCCAGCATACTTGACGTGGAAACCAGATACCGTGAGCTGTTGAGGACTGCAAGTTTGTTGGAGCTCGGGGAATTGGAATCTCAGAGGAGGTTTGTTGCCAATGCCCGGTTCATCGCTGCATTTTATCACTCGGTCGTGCTCTGCTTTCTACGCATTGCCAACGGCAATAAGCCATTGGTCAATAAGCAACGAGTCGCGCTACGCGAAATCATGACCCTTGCCTTCAACGCTCACAGAGATCAAGGGGAGCAAGCCATGATTCGATTTGCCTGGCCATTATTCGTAGCAGCGCTAGAAACCGACGACGTGCTGCATCGAACATGGGACCTGCAGCGTTACGATGCTCTAGCGGTCCAGGGCGAAAACTTTCGTCGTGCGCGTGAGGCCCTCGGCATAGCATTTTCTGAACAGGACTTGCACGAACGGCGAGTTGATTATGCAGAGCTTGTAAGACGAGATAATATTGATCGATTTGTGATTTGATGCATAGTTTAGGTCGACCACTGCAGAAGACTTGCGAGTCTAAGAGGTTTTTTGGATGGTCGGGTACTGCTTTCACATAAATAATGAACCAAGCCTTTGGTATAGTCATATTGTATTAATGAAGCCCCATGATGTTACGATATAATGCAATTACATAAGTACCTTTACACCAAGCTAAAAGTTTTCACTGTGATACAACTTGTAGAATGAATATTCATATCTAGTCACTCCTCTCCGTCGTGTTTGATATCCTGGGATTCAGTTACTAGCTACATGATGCGGGAAGCCCGATCCCGAGCTTCAAGCTCGAGGTCGGGCCTGAGGTATCAGGCCTTGTGCGATCATGTGGGCCAGGACCCTTACAGTCCCGAGCCCATGACCACAGAGATAGAAAAATAACCTTCTTTCTTACATTCTAAATACCCTCATATTATGACCCTCACATTTTAATATATTAAATAATAGTAATTATAGTTATCATATAGTTAACTAGCCTGCAATTCACTTTAATAATATTATAGCCAAAACTAATTAACCAGGTCCCCTAATTTCAGGCTAACTAACCATAACCATATAATCCTTAATAGTATAACTAGCTTTCCCTTAGATCCTGATCTCTATAATAATACTAGAGCTATAGCTTACTTTATATCCCCCTTATATTATTACTCTTAGATAATAACTATATTAAAATATAATATCCCTTAAAGAAGTATACTTAAAAATATCCTTCTTTTCTATCTTATAGACTATTATTATATTAAATGCTAATTTTATTTCCTAAATTAGCCTATTATAGATATTAATATTAGTTAAATTCCTATAAGAAAAAAGTAAAAAAAGGAAATTAAATAGATTTAAACTTATAGTCTTATTATAATCCTTATATATAAACTATATTATTAACCTTTATATCTTATTTTACTATTAATTAATTATAAGAATCTTAATATTATCTCACTTAATTTAAGATCTTATAATTATAATTAATATTAATATTAACTATTTCTCTTTATCCTAACTAATAAAAATAAAATTAACTTTAACTCTCTTTATTATTTAACTTAATTAAATCTAGGATTTCTAGATATTATAGATTATAATCAGGTCCCCTAAAACTATATTAAGAATTATATATTATAAGTATATAGAGATAGAATAATAAATAATTAACCTTACTTTAAGAATAGAGGAAATTTAATTTTCCTAGCTAATTAAAGTCAGAATAATATTATAATTCCTTAAATAGATATCCTTTAATTAACTTATTATAATAATTATAACTTATCTAAGACCTTATATTATTATATTAAACTAATAACAGATCTATAATATTTCTAAAGATAATAATATTTCTATAACTTAAGTATATAAGGCTATTATAACTCCTAGAACTATAATAGCCTATTCTTATATCTCAGATAATAATAAGCTATCTAATCTTATATATATAATAATATAATATAAATATTTCTTAGTAAATCCTTAAAATATTAAAAACCTTAATAGATAGATTATAATTAAATAGTTCAAGAATCTATATAATATTAAGACTCTTAAATAAGATCTTTATTATTTCTATTTTTTAAGTAAGATTCCTATTTAAGAGATTCTTAAAATACTAATTCTTTAGGATAATAATATTATCTATAATTTTTAATACTTTATTTTAAAGTTTATTATCTAAGATAACTATATATAAGATCTTCTTAAACTATCTTATACTAGAACTACTAACCTAGACTATCTTAACTAATAATAGAAAGCTATTATAAAATAATTTAATTTTAACCTATTTAATAAATCTACTAATATTAAGTTTATTATTATAAGAGACCCCCTAGAATATAAAAATAATATCCCTAAACTATCTAATTCTTAGAACCTAGTCTAAAATTATAAGATTATCCTAAACTCTAACTTATTACCCTTATAAAAAAGCTAATATAACTTTATATCTTACTATAACCTATTCCCTAATAACTCTTTAAATAATAATAAGATAATTACTAATACCCTCTATTAAGCCTAATAAGATTAATCCTATATCTTATCTATAATTAGAAATAACTCTTAAAAGAGAGTTAAGAAGAAAACTATTAGTATCTTTAATCTAGATTATAGGGATCTTAAGAAAATAAGATTAATTATTAAATAGGATAAATAGATTTATACTAATATATATCTTTTCTATAAATATCTTTAAGTCTTTAAGTATTATAATAAGAATTCCCTCTAGGATTATTATATCTCTATACTTAGAGATAGAACTCAAAGATAGTTTATAAGTGAATTTAATATAAGCTAATATAATAAACTTCTTAATATTCCTATTTATAAGTTCTATAAGAAGTTAATAGTTCACTTTAAATATCTAAATACTAAAATTATAATTAATCTCTATACTAAAAGGTATATCTTTAATCTTATTAATAATAATATTAATCTTATATAATAAATCTAATATAAGATAATATATATTAAATAACTTAATATTATAGAGAAGAGACTTATTATCTAGATAATCTATTTATAAATTAATTATAAGATCTCTTATCTCCTTAAGATATTAAAATTAAAAGATAGACTATTTAATTTTATCTAAAAATATAAAGATCTTTAATTAGTAATTATAGAGATAGTCTAATAATAATAAGAATACTAAGATAATTACTTTTCTATCTAGTAAGATTATAACTACTCTAATAAATAGAATTACAATTATAATTAATATAAAGACTGACCTTAAGACTAACTCCAAGATTACTATAATAACTATAACTATAATAATTAATAGGATAATTATAACTATTCTTTCTAAGATAACTATAGAACTTAAGATAATAATAATAATAACCACTATTAAAATAAGCTCTAAGATAACTATTATAACCACGATTACTATAATAACCTAAAAAAGATTACCTTTAAAAAGAAATACTAAGTAACTAAATCTAATCCTAAATCTAAGACTAACCGGAGTCCTATTACCTCTAACACTAATAATGAGGATAAGATCTCTCTATTAGATTCTTTAGCTTTCTTAGTGAAATCCTAATAGGCCTATATTATAGTTATAATTAGATCGATCTCTGACCTTCCTACTAACTCTAGCTTTATTTATGAGACCTGCTGACACTCTTTCCCCTTGGAAATAGTCTTAGAAAAACATAACCTCACTAATTACTATATCTCGCCCTAATAGGCAGCCAGAGATAAGCCCCACTATCTAGTAAGACCCTTATAATATAAGCATTATAAGGAGACCTTCCCGAACTATAATCACCTCTTCCGTCACCTCGAGACCTGTAGTGATAACCTGACTATAATAAAGGCAGCCCTGATCCTAACCACACTGACCTACATAACCCAGACTATTCTGGAGACCCTCCTAGAGTCTTAGCCCTGTAGCTAAAATGATAATTATACTTATCTATACTTGAAGGCTAAGGCTCGGGTAATTAACTCTTATTCTATGGAAATCTATGGTAACTTAAGTTATAGTTATCCTATAATTAACTAAGACTAGTTTTAAACCCTTAAGTATACTATTAAGAAGAGAGATCCTATTATTATTAAGAGTATTAATAGCTAGAAGTATACTAATAAATAGACTATCTTTACCTTTTATATTAAAGGCCTCTATATTAATAATATAAAGATTAGTATTATTAAGTTTATTATATTTATTTAGGTTTAGAATAAACTAGAGATAGTAATCCTACTTAATAATAATTTCCTTAATCCCTATAAATATAATATCCTTATTATAGAGAGATAGATTTAATATAATATTCTTAATAATTTCTATATCCCCTTTAATATCTCTTACCCTTAAAAATATATTAATTATTATATTAATACTCTTAGAATTATTATTATACTTATAGAATAAACTCTAACTATTATTATAACCTAAAAAAAACTCCCTAAAAATTATAACTTTACTTTCTATATCTTAATACCCTTAATAATATATATTATAATTAATTATAAAGTCCCTCTTATTATAGTCTTTATAAATAATATAAAAAAAGATATTAAGTTTTACTAGAAATAAAAGATTAAAAGTATCCTTAAATATAAAGATAAGAGCTATTTTATATTAATCTAAACTATAACCCTAATTATTCTAATTATAATTATAATTCTAGCCCTGACTATAACTATAGATCCCTTAATAATCTCCTTAATAATTCTTATAATAAATATCACTCTCTTTTTACCCTTAGTAATATAAGAGTTTAATTTTATAAAAGAAGTTAAGATTATTACTTTTAGATCTTATAGAATTAACTAGACTCTCTAGAAAGCCCAGCTAATAGTCTTATTAAATAATATTATCTTTAAAAACTAATAGAAAGCTAATCTATTATAGAAGTAATATTATAAGGCTATCTTTATAATTATAACTTTCCTTATTTATAATAATAATCCCTTAAGAAAGCCCTTATTATCTAAGATCCTAGCTAAACTCCTAACTAAACTTTCTCCTAAGACCTTATAAGTTCCCTATTAAATTTATATATAAAGGATATTAAACCTATCTAAGATTATTATTAATAAAGGTATTTATATTTATATTAAAGATTTTATCTTCTTTAAGATAATTATCTAACTTATTACTTATTATATAAAATTATAAGTTAATATAGACCTTATTAAGATCCCTTCTAATAAAGAACTTTAAATCTCTCTTATTAATAATTAGTATAAGTATTATATATTATAGAGATCTTATCCTAATAGTCTCTAAGATTATAAGTTTATTAATAGGTAATTTAATCTCCTTTATCAATAAGGTCACTTTAAATAGACTAAAAGACCTATACCCTTTACCATTCCTATCTTTATAGTCTAGTATATAATTAAAGGTAAGTTTAAGAACTATTTAATTATTAATCTTAGAACTCTTAATAAAATTACTATTCCTAATAACTATTCTCTATCTTAATAAGAAAATATTATCTAAGCCCTCTATAAAGCCTAATATATTATAGCTATTAATATCTTATCTTTCTTCTTCTAATTTAATATAAAGCTCAAATATTAAGATCACTTTATAATAATAAACTATTAAGATTTAAAAAGGTTAATTATAATCCTAACAAGCTTCTATAACTCTCTTACCTATATATAAAGATATATAGATAAATTATTCTATCCTTATAGGAATTATAGTTATACCTTTATTAATAATATTATAATCTTTTTTAAGATTATAGAATAATATCTAAAGTATTTAAAGACCCTATTTAGTCTTTTTTAAACTTAGAACTTTATAATTTCCCCTAAGAAAAGTTAGATTAAATATCCTAATATTTAGTTTCTTGATTTTTATATTAATATCTTTAAGCTAAATATAATAGAAAAATAGATAATTATCTTTATCTAGTTTAAATTCCCTTATTAATTTATTAATTTTAAATAATATATTAAAATTATAAAATATATTAAATATCTTATTCCTTATTATATATAGCTTATTAAGTTATTATAAAAATAGAAGATTATCTTTTTAGTTAAAAGCTAGAAGAAAGATAAAATTATTAATAAAAATCCTAATTATTATAAAATCTATACCCATATAACCTACTATAAACTATTATAAGATAAGAAAATTACCTTTATTACCTTATAAGAAGAGATTATCTTAGGTTAAATATTAAGCTATCTAAACTCTTAGAAAGAGCTCTTTCTATAGATTAATATAAGCCTTAAAAGGGATTTTAGAACTATCTTATTTTACCTTTATAATAATTATATCTAGAAACTAGAAATATATATCTTAATTATAATTATTTATCCTATATATTTTCTTAATTATATATTTATATTAGTAAAATAATAATATAAACTAATAGAACTTAAAGTTATCTATCTTATATAAATTATAAAGAGATTATATATATCCCTTTAATCTATAAAGCTATTTATAATTATATTAATAGATTATTTTACTATTAAATAGATTATTAAGAAAATCTCCCTTAAGATCTTAAATATTAACTAAATAAACTAATAATTAATTATAATTTCTATTTATCTCTCTAAATATAATCTTAAAATCTTCTACTTATTAAATAAGAAGAACTTTATCCCTAATATTCTTAACTATCTTATAATTCCTAAGACTAATATTAACCCTTATTACTTAAAGCTTAATTATATAATTCTTAATAATATATTAATAATCTTAAAAATCCTAATAATAAAAGAAATAAAAATCTAATTTTAATAAGATTATATAACTAATATAAGATTCTTAAAGATTATTATTATAATCTTAGATAAAGATTTTATATTAATAGTCTAATTAACTATTAAGGATATTATAAATATCTTTAAGCCTAGAATATTCTTTACTCTTTAAGATAAATTATTCTATTATTAGAATATTAATAATTATACTTATTTCTATATATTATATAGTCTAAAATCTAAGATCTTTAAAATAGCTTATAATAATTAATATTATTTTAAAGTTAAGAGAATAATAAAAAAGCTCTTAGATCTTTATATTTATAATCTTATTTATATTATTAAAAAGTATATTTATAATTATTAAATTTACTATTTAGATTAAACTAATAGATAGTCTTATATTAATAATTACTAAACTATTTAATCCCTAAAATACCTTATATATACTATTATAATTAACTTTATTATTAATCTATTATCTATTTTATTAGTAAATTTCCTATAAGCTTTTAAGAACTTTAAGACCTTTAATATTCTTATAATAATTATATATATAATAAATAAATAATACTTTCTAATTTTAGAATATTTTACTTATTTAATAGTCTATTAAATTATAATTCTTACTTAATAACTTATATTATTAGATTAGAATATATTAAAGATTATTATCTTAAATTATAATTTTAAGTTTATATTCCCTTTCTAGAAAACTTTTTAAAATCTTTTTAATATTAAGCTTATAATAATTATAATATATTATCCTCAGACTAATAATCTCTTTAAATAGAAAAATTAAATTATTAAGATTATATTATAATTTTATTATATAAAAAGTTCTAATATTAATTAGATCTAAATCTTTCTAGTTTTATAATAAAATCTTAATAATATCTATAATATTAGAATTTATATATCTATTTATAAATTTATTTATAATATTAAATACTTACTTATATTAATCTTTCTTAACTATTACTTATTAATAATTTAACTATTATTTATATATTAATATCTATCTAATTAATTACTTATCTTTCTTTCTTTATTATTATTATCCCTTTTCTTTATAATCTAGTTCTTTTTATTTGTTAATATTAACTTAATATCTTATTTATCTCTTAAAGGTCTTTAACTTTAGTCTTTAATAAGGTATTTTTATATATAATTATTATTATACTCTTAATAAGAGATTTTAGGATTCCTAGAATTAACTCTAGGGAATTATTATAATATCTTTTAATTTATCTCTTAAAGTAATTAAATTAAGATTTAACCTTAAATATAATCTTTAAGATCTTTAAAATTTAAGAGATTAAGAGCTTAGATCTCTTCTTAATAAGTATTAGAATTTATAATTATATATTAAGTTTTAAAATTATAGTTTCTAAATTAAGAGAAATAAGTCTAGTCCCTTTAAAGAAATCCCTAATATTTCTTTTTATTATAATAATCTAATATATAATATAGAAAGTTAGAAAGAACTTAGTTTTTAAAATATAAATTATAGAATATCTAATTAAATATTCTATTTTTTAATTATAAGTTTTTTTAAGGAATCTAAAGTACTTAATATTAAGAGATTAAAGTAAATAAGAAAAATAAGCTAGTATATAAAGTTAGATAATTTTCTTTTTCTTATAATATCTTTTAAATTTAATAAATTAATAACTTTTATAACTATTAAGAATTAGAAAATAATAATAATTATTTAATTACTTAATTATATACTAATTAAAGTATTTTAATTATTTAAAATTAGTTTTATTATTAATCTAGCTATTTTAGGTTATTATAATAACCTAATTATTTAAGAGATTACTTTCTTAATATTAATTAATAAGATAATATTAATCTATATTAATAATAATAACTAGATTATCTAGTCTTCTATATTTATTACTTAAATAATTATAATCTATTTCTAGTTTTTAGGTTATATTAATTTTAACTTTAAATACCTTTTTAAATTTATAATAATTATTTCACTTATAATTATACTTATAAGAAAGCTAGTCTTATTAAAGTTATAAATATTATTTAATTAAATATTATATTTTATAATTATATTTAGTAATTATTAGAAGAATATGATTTTTTACTATATAAATATAATCTTATATAGATATAACCTTTTTACTATTCTTATTAGCTTAAAAATAATTATTAATATATAAGAATTCTATTATATTTTCTCTTTATATTCCTTAATATTTAATTTATTATAATTAATATCTTATTACTAATAAACTAATATTAAATTAGATCTTAAATTTTAAAGATAAAGTTAAAGTCCAAATTATAATAATTAATTAATCCCTTAAAAGTATTATTATATAGAGTATAATACTAACCTATTAAGTCTATTATTATATACTTATTAAATAGTAAACCTAATTCTAGGTAAATACCTATATTTATTTTAATAATATTATAATAATAGTATTTGATTATCTTAGTAATATTATAATAGTATTATTAAGTTATCTTAATAATATTATAATAATATTATTAAATTATATTAATTTAAGATAATCTAATAATATTATTATAAGATAATTACTAGGGATATATAAACTTTTATTAGGGATATATAATCTTATAAATATATAACTTTTTTACTATTCTTATTAACTCAAAAATGTGACGTTCTGGCTACTATATACTAGTGAGGGTATAGGGTAAGCAGGAATGTGTTGGGGTATAATCTAAGTGGACCAGGACGTGTACTAAGCAAAGGGGGTCACGGGGTCTGATAATGTGCAAACGGGAGTGTTTGTGTAATCAAGTCTGTTGATAGCTAAGGAGCTTAAGGCTCTTGTCTAATGTGCTAAATAAATATATATATACTAGGTCCATTGTGATGGATCGTGAGGCGTGTGGGATCGTAGCGATCTATGGATCGTGACGATCTAGGATCGTGGGCACGATCCTTAGCGGCACGCTCTATGTGTGATAGGCTGGAAAAAGTGGGTATGTCATGGTTCTGCTGGTTGTGACCGCCTGGTCTCAACCTGGGCCATGACATGGGATATCACACTAATCCAGTTTATCATATAGCTACACAACTATAATATAACAGCTAATAGTAATAAGACCACATAAGGTTCTATTAGCTAGGATCGGGATAATATTATCTATAAGGGCCTTTATCTTAATATTCTTAGAGTCCAATTAATACTTCAAGTTATTATATAATAAGGGGAAATACTACTCTATATAAAGTTACTTTTCTATAGGAAATTTAAAGATTAATTACCTATTAAACTTGAGTTACCTATAATCCTATAGGATACCCTTATTAATAATACTACTAATATTATTATTAGTTATTTATTTATAAAGAGCCTCTTCTAACTAGATCTAATAAGTAAAGGATAGCTTTTTTAGAAGATATAGAAAGATAGAAAGCTTAGGGGATAATAGATATAGTCTTATATAGAGGGTGATATTATACTCTATGAGAAAACTATAGTCCAATTTAATATAGATATAGAGAAATTTCTTAAGATTCTCTTATTTATTATCCATCTTAGTAAAGGACAGCTAGTACAATCCCTTAAACTTCTTATCTTATAATATCAGAATATAATTAATAGTAGGATATAGAATATCCTATTAGATTATAGTTTATTAATACTTGTTACTAACTATTATAAAGGGTTCTCTAAGACAGAATATCTAAAGATTATCTATCAATTCCTCCCTCAGGAAGTCAATATACTATTAATCTATTATCTTTAGCTTGTTTTACTATATTAGGAGAAAGCTTAAGTTAATATCTAGGATATTAATAAGTTTAGTACTAATCTCTAGATAATAAAGAAAACACTAGATAAAACAATTAATCTTAGTGAGACTAAAGAGAATAAGGCTAGAGAGAGCAGAGATCTATTACTAGAAGTTATATAAAAGGTATATAAACTAGGCCCTAGGCTATATTAGATATCAATTCGAATAACTTATATTCTATAAAGAATAAGTTAACCTAGCTATGAGAAAGGCTTTACGATTAGTAACTAGAGATATCTTACTATTATATTTACCTGATAATATTTCTAGAATACAAATACAGTACATTTAGCTCTTATTAGAGAGACAGATAAGGGTCAAGAAAATAATAGTAAAGATAAGGGTAATAAAGATAGCCTATAGGATATCCAAGCTGGATATGGATCCTTAATTACAGGCTTAATCTATAAGTAATTACTTATAGAAGGATACTTTAAGATAAATAAGCACTATATTAATTTTCAATTTATCAGTTAAGAATAACACCAGCTCCTTAGATTTCCATTAACTATCCAAGGATTTAGGAATATACTTAAGCCAGGATATAAGTAGAAGAATCTATTATTATATTACAAAACTATATAAGAACTCTAGCTTAGATAATAGAAGGTCTTATAATAGATTAATATTAATTATAAACTATACCACTTATATAATAATCAGATCCACTTCTAAGATAAGTAATAAGTAATAGTAAAGTTAATTATAATAAATATAAGTCCAGTAATAGCAGTAATAGGGACTAGTATTAGTAAAAGTCTCTGTTTTATATTACTAGCTACTAGCTATCCTAGAGGGGTTATAGTGATTATTATATCACTAATTTCTCTCTAAGATAATATACTATATCACTGCCAGAAACTGAACATCTCCTATACTAAGTGAAGGAATAATAAGACTCCAGGGAATATCTCAATTATTTTCATAATATTAGAATTAGTAATAACAAAGTGTTTCCAAGATTATATTAAATTATTATAGAGTATAGTATAACTAGATCAATTTATAATTAATAAAGATTATACTATCCTCGAGAATATAAGAGTATTTTAACTAAAATTATAAGAGCTTAAAAGCTTAATACTAATTAGAGTGCAAATAGTCTATTTTATTATTATACTCTCACCTATTTAAGAGGATATACTCTTTAGTCTTATTAATATAAGGTAAGAGAATATTATTATAATCCGGATAAATATTACACACACAAATATTATATATAGTATTTAGTCAATCCTCATAATAAGTACTCAAAAAGCTATAATAATAATAATCTTAATAGTAAGAGAGCTTCTCACTCTTATTCTCTGATTAATACTTCTCACTCTTATTCTCTGACCAATGCTTCTTAATAAATCCTACAAATCCCATATAAATACCCTATTACACTAATAAAGACAGGGATATAGATTTATTAAAAAACAATAATTCAAAGGATTTATTAATATTAAGAAGGTAAAAAGAAGAAAAAAATACATAATTATAAATACTAGACTTTATAGTATAACTATAAAATATTTTAGGTATTAATAATAGATATTAAAGGTATATATATTGGGTTTATTATTTAGTGGATGTTAGGAGTTATTTTAGCTAATAGGGTTATAATTAGCTTAGAATTAGAATTTGAGATAATAACTATTAGAAGAAAAGCAAAAAAATATTAATATTAACCTAATATTACCTATTCCCCAGGTATTTAAGTTAAATTAATATCTAGACTAGTAGAGAGAAAAAGAATATTATTATACTCTAGCTTTTTATTTTTTATAATAGAGAATAATATAATTTTAAATACTATTAATTAAACTTGACCTTTTTTTTAACTATAAGCAATTAAAATTACCTTATTTTTCCATGTATATACCTCATTTATACTATAGAACTATTTATCTATATCCTAGAGTTTTCTGTTATTATTTATAAGGTTTATAAGGTTATATATATTACTAACAAGATTTGAAGTTATATCTAGAGGAAATATAAAGCAATCCTAAAAGAGAAAATTAACACAATTATTATAATAATAGATATTATCCTAAGAATTATTTATAATTAGACTAGATTAGATAACTTTCTATTCCTATTACTAATAACTAACCTAATTCTATATATTAAATCCCTAAAAATAAATAGATTATAATATTATATTTATAATTATAATATTAGAACTAAATATAATATCCAATACTACTATTATTATAAATATATATAGGAAAATAATTAGAAGAAGGATAATAATATCAAAGAGAAATTAAAGGAATTATATATAATTCCATGGAAAGAGGGTATATATTACTAACAATTTTTCAAGAATCATAAAGCTAATCAGTAATTTAAGATAGGGAGGGTTATTAAACTATTAATTAGATAATATTAAGTACTCAGACTAATAGAGAGTATAATAAAACAGTTAATAAGAATATATCGGGGATAAATTGACAGATTTAATACTATAGAAAAGAAGGAGATTAAAGTAATAGACAAAAAGAAAGAGCTAAATATATAAGTAGAGAGAACAGGATAGAACAATTACCTATAGTAATTTAAAGTAAAAAAAGAACTATTACTATTTATAGTCCCTATTAAAGATAACAAACCGGTACTATAGATTATATACAAGATGTTTAAATAAATAGCTAACCGAATATAAACTATATCTATATAGAGAATAGTCAGGTTAATTATACTATATCAGATTAAATAGAAGGATATCTATATTAAGTCAAGTAAGCTATTTAATAATTAACTAGAAGACAAATTATAAGTATAGTATAAAGAATATTAGAGGATATTAGTATACATTTAATAGTGGATAGAGAGCTAAGAGAAGAATAAAAGGCTATTATATAGACTGATAATATAATAAGATAATATATTAGATAACTTTAAAAGTACTATTAAGGAGATTATAATGGGGTTAGTATAATAGAAGGGATTAGATAATAAAAAGATAGAATAACTATACTTAGATATACTTGTTAATATACTTAATTATTAGTTTAAATAGAGCTATTATAATAATATATTATTAAATAGGCTAGTTATTATAAATATTAACAATAAGAGTAAATAGATTAAGCTAATTAAGTATACTCTTAAGTACTTAAGTATAATTAAAATAATATAGATATTAATTTTATACTAATTATATTTAGAATATGAGGATAAAGTAATAGAGAAAATGAAGATAATAAAAGAAGAGTAAGTATATAAAGAGGTAGAAGGTATATATTAGATTATGTGGAGAAAGTCATATTACTTTATAATATATATATTAAAAAGGGATAATTTAGAGCTAATACTAATAGATTGGATATATAATACATAAATATATAGGATAAAGATCTGGTATAGAATAGCTATAAATAATATTATTAACTAGTAAAGTAATATAATTATATATTACTCTATTTATATTATAATAAGTTAATTATTAGAGATAATATATATACTTATATAGGAAGCCAGATTAATATTATATAAATTAATAATAATTAGGAGTAATTATATAAAAGCATTACCTAAGATTAAGTGGTTAAAAATAGAGAATAATTATAATAAAATTTATATTAACTATTTATTTTTATAGGATAAGTATAATAATTAAGTTATTTATAGAAAGGATTAGGTATTAAAATAAATACTAAAGTTAAAGAAATAGTAGAAGGAATAAGTTTTAAGTAAAGTAAGTGGAGTAAATAGAGTAGGTAATATATATCTATATAAGATTAAAATAATATAGGCTTATAGGTAGAAGGTAGAGGAGTTATGAGAAATACTTTAAATACTGATAATAATATTTAGTAAATTCCTAGTATATACTATAGAGATAATATAGATCTGAATATATAATATAATATATAGAGGTTTATATAATATATATATATACAGGTCTATATTATTTTTTATTATATTATATTATAAGGGCTTCCAGAGAATAGGATAGGTTAAGGTAATTTATTAGTACTTATTATAGAAAGTAAGGGAATTATTAGTATAGTATATATAATTTATACTAGACTTTTAGTAATAAATATAGGATATTATAAAAGGGATAGATTAGTGTAGTGTGTTTTTATAAGCTAATAAGATTATAAATTAACTAGAATAGGAGGGGGAAAGTGGGTAGAGGGAATTACAGGAATAAGAAGTAAAAGATAAGAGATTATAGAGAGAAGTTTAGTAATAATAATAGTAAGTAAAAGAGAGAGAGGAGTAATAAGGTATAACTATAGCTAGATAGGTAGAGTGATAACAAACTAGGAACTAACTACTAAACTAAGGTATTATATAGAAAAAGGAGGGAGGGGAGGAGAAAGGGGAGGAGAGAGAGAAGGAGGAAGGGGAGGAGGAAGGGATTAATAATAATACTAAACCCAGTTACTAATTTAAAGAGAAGGATTTATAGAAGATATAGGATATAGTCCAAGAATAGAAGTGAATATCAGATCGAATATAATAGATTATATAGAAGTATAGCTAACAGTTAATAAAGTACCCTATTAATATTATTACTTAGAGAAATATTTTTATTATAATTAGAAACTAGTATTTGAGCTTATTAATAGAATAGGATATTAAAGACAGGAATAATAACTATAAGAATAAGGATAGGATTAATAATAATATAATAGACTTATAAATAGGATATATAACACATATAGCCAGGATAATATATATTCGAGAACTGTAATAAAGGTTATTTAAGATAGCTATAAAATAGGAGAAGTATTATTTTATCAGTCACTGATAGTATTGATTTTTCGGATTTAGAGTAAAAGACTGATAGGGTATAGAGATTAATACCACTAAGCTTAAGAGAAGGAGGGAGCTATATGAGGATATATATGAGAAAACACACTTCTAGTAATTTAAGTGATTATAGCAGGCAAATATACTCGGATAGCTAAAGCAAATAGTAGGACCTGAAGTTAAGTTCCGGGGAAATCAAGAGAAGATAATCTAGACTATTATCTAGAGTAAAGGGCTAATTATATAGGTACTAGGCACAGATAGAGATAAGAGCTTATTATTTATATTACTTGCATTTTATTTGCAGAATAATATAATTATTATTATAATACTACTAATCACATTACATAATAATATAAATAATTAATATACAGTATATAAGATCATATCACAGAGCTAGTAAGGTAAGTAAGATAACCTATTAAATATAAACATTATTTTTATAATACTAGAGTTAGCTATTATAAAAGGGTTCCGTGACTTTATTAACTATATACTTACCTAATAGGAATTAGATTAGATTATAATTAATAAATATTATTCCGTGCTAGACAGTATATTACAATTCTGACTAAAGCTATTTGAGCTAGGTAGTGTGATCAGTTAATAGGATATATAGGTAGTTTACTTGATAGTAATATTAACTATAAATAACTAGCCTGAGTTTTTCTAGTATATAAAACTACTAGTAACTAGGATATTACTATTCAGAGAACAGATAATAAGAATAAATATTTAGTATTATATTATCATAGTAGATAGTGATCAGGGTAAAGATAGGGCAGTTAGAAAGGGTGGTCAGGTGAGAATAAAGTAAAAGAGAAAAGGATTTAATAGGGGAGAGGGTCAGGAGGAAGAGAATTAGCTTGTATATAACTTAGTCTACAAATAGATAGAGAGGGGGTTAAATAGAAAGGTAATTATATATACCAAGTCAATTAAGTGAATAGAGAGGCTAGGGGCTATATTAGGGTATTTGATATATTAGAATAAAGTGAATAATAATAAGAGTAAGGCCTAGTATATAAATATATAGATAATAGGTAATAGAGATAGTAATAGGTTAATAATAGTAATTAATATATTAGAATTGGGGATTAATATATTAGATATATAACTTATAATATATGCGGGTATATTATAATAACTATATAACTTTATATAAGAAAGTGAGTGAGTAGGGTAAGATAGAAAGCTAAGTAAATTTATAATAATTTGTGGTAAATAGATAGGTTTAGGCTTAAAAAGTAATAAATAAGAGATAGTTAAGGTAGAAGGATCAGAGATATAAGATTAGAATAAAATAGTATTAAAGTTCATAGAGAGCTAGGATTATCGCAGAATAATATTAGACTGGGTTATAGATAGGTATATAAATTGATAGGAATGTAAGGAAGGAGAAAAATAATATAATATTTATTAAAGGTAAATAGGTAATATATAGGGAGAGAAAGAAAGAGAAGTAATAGTTAAGATAATAAGTAAAGAAAAGGGAGTGATAGGACCTAGTAAGGGATTATTATAGTTAGGAAATAATATAATAGAGGATAATAAGATAGTTATAAATACTATTAAAGAAGAGTTTATATAAATAGGCCAAATAAGGATATTTATATAATAACAAACAGGGAAAAAGGTAATAAAGAAAGTAAAGGAAGTAAATAAGTTCCAGAGATAGCTTAAGAGATAGGCTAGCTATTATATTATATACTAAATAGTCACGGACTTAAATAATAATAATAAGAAGGTATATTACATATTAGAGTAGTATTTAAGTTAAGATATAGATAGATAATATTAGGTCAAGGAAGCTATTATAATAATAAGGAAGGAGTTATTTATAAAGAGAAGAATATAGAGCTTTTTAGAATACTTTAATTGCGAAATATCCTAATAGATTTACAATTAATAGAAGATATATAATATAGATAGAAGGTAGTTTATATAAATATATAGGGTAAAATACCAGTACTCGGGGCTATTAATAGAGTTATATACCAGGGTATTTATATAGGACTAACTAAGAACAGATAAGATAATAGGGAAGATAATAAAGGCAGATAGATTTAATATGAATAATAAATAGGCTAATCGGATATATTAATGATTAGGAGGAAAGGTAGAATAGGGAGAGTTAGATACAAGCCAGTTTTACTAGATAGTATACTGATTATATTAAGAAAGAGAAAAAGCTAGGTAGAGATAGATAATGAAAAAGAAGAGAAATAAGAGAATATAGAAGACTAGGGATTAAAGAAAAGATTAATTATTTATAATTAAAATTATACTATTATATATAATTATAATACTAAGAATAAAAAGGAAAGGGAGAATAGGATAGAAGGAAAAGGAATAGAAAAAGAGAAAAAGAATAGAAAAAGACTATTAGGAAAAGTAAAAGAAGAAGATAAATACAGAAGGCAATAGTTATAGTTATAGTCCAGAGAGCAAAGTAAAATAATAATAGTTATTAGTACAGTTTTGGGGGAGTTAATCTAATATAAATATTAAATAAGACAGACTAATAATAATATTAAATAAGATAGACTAATATAAATATCAAGTAAGACAGACTAATAGTTATATTAAGTAAGATAACCTAATAATAATATCAAGTAGAGATATAGGATAACCTAATAATAATTATTAATATTATAGGAAGTATACTAAGATAGTAATATATAGTTTAAATAAATAAAGGGGAAATAGAAAGTACCCCCAAATCCGTATTTTTAATACTTAATAGGGTCAAGTCCACGCCAGTATACGGGTATAAAAGAATAAGAGACTTACTATCTACTAGAAATAGAAAGGGGAGGGTTAAGGAAAAGGATTTAAGATCCACAGACTACTAATAATAATACCTAAATCCGCGGATTTTACTAGCTATTAGAAAATATAGGATAAGGTTAAAAGTAGGGATTTAGGGTTAAAGATCCACGGTTTACTATTACTATTATCTATATCCGCAGATCTTAAAAGTACCTATTAGTATAATAGAAAGTATAATAATAGAAAAGAGAAGAAATAAGAGAATATAAAAGGCTAAGGGTTAAAAAGAGTTTAACTATTAGATATTAAAATTATACTATTATTATTACATATAAATACAATAAAGAGAAGAGGAAAAAAGAAGAAAATAGACTAGATAAAATTAAAGAAGAAAAAGAGAATATAATAGAAAAAAACTAATAATAGAAAGAATAAAAATCAATATATAAGATACTTATTATAACTACAGTTCAGAGAGTAGAGTAAAATAGCGGTGATAGTTATTAGTATAATTCCATGGGGGGAGAGGAGTTAATCTAATAATAATATTAAATAAGATAACCTGATAGTAATATTAGATAAGATAATTTAATAGCTATATTAGGTAAAGATATAAGATAATCTAATAATAGTAATAGATATAATTTAGCTAGGTAAAGGGGAAATAGAAAGTATTCTCAAACCTGTATTTTTAGTATCTAATAAGATCAAATCCGGGCTAGTATGTGAATATAGAGATAAAGCTTATTATATAAAAGAAGGATTTAAGGGGTAAGGAGTTTAAGATCTGCAAATTATTATTATTATAAATAGTACCTGAATCTAATAATAAGAACACTACTATTCAGGGAATAGATAATAAGAATAAATATCCAGTATTATATTATTATAGTAGGGGGTAATTAAGATAAAGACAGGGTAACTAGAAAGAGTAATTAGATTAGGATAAAGTAAAAGAGAAAGGGAATTTATAAGGGAGAGGGTTAGGAAGAAGAGGATTAACTTATATATGACTTAGTCTGTATATAGATAGAGAGGGGATTAAATAGAAAGGTAATTATATATACTAAGTTAATTGAGTGAGTAGAGAGGTTAGGGGCTATAATAGGTTATTTAATATATTAGAATAAAGTGAATAATAATAAGGATAAGGCCTAGTATATAGAGATATAAGTAATAAATAATAGAGATAAGGGTAAGTTAATTATAGTAATTAATATATTAAGATTAGGGATTAATATACTGGATATATAGCTTGTAGTATATATAGGTATACTATAATAATTATATAACTTTATATAAGAAAGTAAATAAGTAGGATAAGATAGAAAGCTAAGTTAGGATTAAGTAGTTTGTGGTGGATAGATAAGTATAGATAAAAAGGATAATAAATAAGAGATAATTAAGATAAAAAGATTAGATATTAAAGACTAGAACAAAATAGTATTAGAGTTTATTAGGAGCTAGGATTATTATAGAATAGTATTGGACTGGGTTATAGATAGGTATATAGACTAATAGGAATGTGAAGAGGGAGAAGAATAGTATAATATTTATTGAAAGTGAATAGGTATATAGGGGGAAAAAGTGGTAACTAAGGTAATATATAAAGGAGAGGGAGTAATAAGACCTGGTAAGGGGTTATTAGTAGTGGGAAATAATATAGTAAAGAGTGATAAGGGTATTGCTAATATAATTAAAGAGGAATTTATACAAGTAAATTAAAGTAGGGTATTTATGTAATAATAGATAGAGACAGAGATAATAAAGGAAATAGAGGAAGTGGAGGAGTTCTAGAGATAGCTTAAGAGATAGACAGACTATTATATTATATGCTAAATAGTAATAGGATTGAAAGACAAGGAGGAGGTATGTTACAGATTAGAGCAGTGTCTAAGCTAAGATATAGATAGGTAGTATTAGGTTAAGGAAGTTATTGTGATAGTATGGAGGGAGTTATTTGTAAAGAGGTAGATGTAGAGCTTTTCGGGATACTTTGATTGCGGAATATTATAATAGATTTGCAATTAATAGGAGGTATATAATATAGATAGAGGGTGGTTTATATGAGTATATAGGGTGAAATACTAGTATTTAGGACTATTAATAGAGTAAAAATTAAAATAGCTTGCCTAACTCTGGAAATGGTAATCTCAGTCTACTATTTCGGCGATTACTAAACTAGGAAATCTTCAGATCTATAATCACTCACTGCTTTTATATTACATATAAAGCAGTCAGTCCCTGGCCTCACCACTCTATATACCTCTATTATCTCTTCCTCCTACTTTACTTTCCTTTAACTATTTATAACCTTTAGTTTAGTAATATTACCTTAACTCGCACACTTATTATTCTTCTTTATTAGTCCTTTTCTAAGTAACATATCTTTACTACTTACATTTCTTCCTCTCTTAGCTATCTTCACTATATTAATATTTATTAACAGTATACCCTATTATTTATTACTATAATATAATATAAGTACAATTAACTAGTAGTCTAGTAACTCTATTCACATTATCCTATATAATCCTACCCCTTAATAGTTTACCCCCCTTAGTTCTTTCCAAATTACTAAAAATAGTAATTTAATAATTAGATAAAATAAACATAATAAGTTCTCTACCTGTAATAATATTACCTATAGCTATATTTATTATTAACTTTATATATTAACCCTTATTATCCACTAGCTATATATTGATAACCCCTAGCTTATAATCCAAGTTATTAAATAGGACTTTAATCTAATATAATCTCAGTTCCTTAATTGACAAGATAAAAATAGTTTCCTCTTAGACAAGATAACAAGTGATTATTAAGAGTTCTTAAGATTAATAGTTTAATATTATAGAGAAAAGAGAGGAGGGATTACTACAGGCTTAAGAGGTAATATAACTTATTAAAGGGAACTAGTAACTACTAGTAATAGTAATTAAGCTTAGTACACTACTCTCACCTTAAGTAAACCTTTACTTTATAATAATTTAATACCTTAGGAAAAAGGAAATAAGAATAATTACTATAGACTTGTTAAGAGTACCTTAGTCTATAATAATCTATACCTGCTATACCTAATCTGAACATATAAATATATCCTTATATCTAGTAGGGAGCTATCTAGTTATTACTTGTTAATTATCCTATTATTATTACTTAATAAGGAAGGTAGATATATTTAAGATTAGTATTATAGTAAGATAATAGGTGTATATTATGGTCTCAGAGGATAACTAATTATTATTAAGTGGTTATATACTCTTATTTTATATAAGCTATTAGATTTCTATAATACTCCTAATAACCTCTACTATAAATAATAAGTATAATTATCCCTAGATCTTATTAAAATTTCCTTGACTATAATTATAAGATAGACCTAATACTAGCTAAACTGCCCGAATAGAGTATAAGATAGTAATAGCTATATAAGTGAATAAAAAAGATTTCTATAATAGAATAGGTTATAACTTAACTATAATATTAAAAGGCTATAATAATACTATTCTTATAGATAGGATATTAAGTATACTCAGAGATAATATATTTATCTCTAATTCCATATACTTGAGCACCTAGCTATAATCCTTTCCAGGTAATACTATCTAATAGAGATAATAGAAGTCAGTTAATTAAAGCCTAGTAAGCTAATTTACTAAATAAGGAAAAGAGAAGGAGGTGATCTTACTAGATCACTAATCTTTACTCTAGTTAAGCTAACTATATTACTTAAAGAGACAGTTTAACTATTAGCTCGCAAACTGACTAATAAAAAGGGAGGCTTATTAATAACAGAATAATATCAGTAACATTTCTATTTATTTCCAAGTATATTAATTTAGTCTAACCTTCTCTCCCTAATCCAGCTAAATTAAACTATTATTTTAGGTCACTAACTAGTACTATTAACTTAAGAATTAGAGTGCTCTTATTCCTTTTTAAAGGAGGGTCACTTAGCTATTATGGATAAAGAAAGGAAAATAACTTAATAAAAGCTAGAGATCCTCCACTCCTAGATTATTCTTAATCTTACAATACATCCTATCTATAATTTTCATTCCTAACAGCTTTTTCTTCACACTCACCACTATAAATCCTCCTTTCACAATCAAATAATAAGATCCTTTCAAGCTAAAACAAAAGCCCAATATTTATACAAGGACTCCTAAGATACAGCCTGCCCTTTTTAATACCCTAATTACTCAGTCTCCTATATATAACACAGAGAATCCTTAGCCTATTCTAACCAGGAAGGACTTGACTAATATCAATACCTATATAAATTTCCAATTAATTAAGGAAATTATCAGTGAGATAATCTGTGCTACTACTAATAACAGCATAAAGAATAATATTAACATATTAAGTTATATTATTACCTTAAAAGCTATTAATTCCATTCCCCCTTCTCCTAGTAATAAAAGAGTAGGTAATAATATTAAGAGACTAAACCTTCTAAATAACACACTTAAATATAACAATAATATCTAAAATAATATCCCAAAATCCCTATACTAAGATAAGAAGCTTATAAGGACTGATAGAGATTGCTATTATTATAGAAAAAGATAAAAAACAGGACACCTATAAGCCCTTCTCCACAATAACCATCCCTAACTATATACTGAGCCAACATATTAACCTTAATTATCTAACTAGTAAAATACTAATTACATTCAAAATTACAATACCCCTCAATATAATATTATTATCAGTCTTAGATAATAAAGAGCCTAATAATAATCCTTAGGCCCTGTCTATCCTCACTTATCTATCTCCTATAGTAACCGAGAACTATTCCCTATAAAAGGAGTATAATAATAGTACAGAGTATAAAGATACCCCGAAGGCTAATTATTACAAGGACACTATTAAATTGATATTTACTAAATTAAGTTATAAATATACCTTACCCTACTTAACAGATAATTCTCTCTCACCAAGCTTAAACACACTAATTACACCTCCTTTACCTTCCTTACTCTCCAAGGAAAAGATAGTGAAAACCCCTATTCAAGTTTAGGAAAAATATAATTTAGGTCAGAACTATCCTATAATAATAGTTATAGATCTCAACAAGTATACAAATAGCACCCAGGAGCCTAGAATCTATTCCTCGATAAATTAACCAGTTACTAGCATAAGAGACTAAAGCTATTATATAGGTAATATTAAACCTTATCCTATAGAATTAGGAGATTCTAGCAAACTAAACTCTAGTTAAAGAGCCCGAGGTTTATATATCCTTAATTAAGATTATAATGAGAGTGTTAATAATAACAGCAGAGATAACAATAACAGTAATAACAATAATAATAAAGATAGTAATAATAATAAAAGGGATTAATAATCTCCTAAACTTAATAAAACTAACAGATTAATATAATATAATTATAGGGAGAAAACTGGTATTTAGGTAGTAGATTAGGACTAAGAAATCTTAAGTATACTGATATTATTAACTGATTTTAATAGATATATACTATATAATATAAAGTTACTAATAGATAATATAACTAGAAACTAACTAGACTCTAACTCTTATATATATAGTTCCTATAATTCTATAATACTAATAACTCTATTAATAATAGGATAATTAAGACTAAACTTTACTTTACTATATATATATATAACTTATTCTTAAGAGGTTCAGTTATTTAATATTATATTATATTTAAGCTATATAGTATAAGTAAGAACCCACTACTAGAATCTTACCCCTAGGGGTAAAATATCCCAGAATAAATAGAGGAATAAGATTGCCTACTAGAATCCTACCCCTAGGAATAAAATCATAGAGTAAGTAAAGAGATAGGATTCCCCACTAAAATCTTACCCCTAGGGGTAAAATTATAGAATAAGTAGAGAGATAAGATTCCCCACTAAAATCTTACTCCTAGAGATAAAATCCTAGAATAAGTAGAGGGATAGGATTACCTACTAGAATCCTACCCTTAGGGGTAAAATTATAGAGTAAGTAAAGAGATAGGATCCCCTACCAGAATCTTATCCCTAAGGGTAAAATCCCAGAATAAGTAGAGGGATAGGATTACTTACTAGAATCCTATCCCTAGAAGTGAAATCTAGCTTATTATACTAATACTCTTAAATATCTTATTATCTATTTTTACCCTTAGAGGAAAGGAATACTAGACTAACTAAAATTAGATTATTTCTTATTATTATATATATATATTTAAAAACTATATATATTTACCTTATAAAAGTAAAAAGAAATCACTATATAGGGGGATTATATAAACAGTTTAGATAGTCCCCTTATCTATAATAAGTATACTAACTTAATAAGAAAAAATAATAAATACAGGTTAAAAAGACAGTATAGACCTAGAGGTAAGTAGGATAGTATTTTTATTCCTACTATCTACTTATATTAATAACTATATTAACATAATATAATAGGAAGCTTAATAGGGATTATCTAATTTTTATAATAATCTAAGACATATAATATAACTAATCTATCCATAATACCAGCCCTCTCCAGGGAGATTAATTTATACTTAAACCCCCTAGAGAAAATAGTCTATATCTTATTATAATAAGTATCTATTATCAGCTATTTCTATCTATAGGAAAAAAAGATTAAGTATTAAATCTTCAAGACTAGAATATAAATAATAGATTTATATTTATATAAAGATATAAAAGCAGGGAAAATAAAGTATAAACTAATTAGTAATATAATATATTAAAACAAGTTAAACTTACTAGCAAAAAGATAATATAAGATCACAAAACCAGATAATAAAGATAATAATAATAAATAATTACAGGACACTAATTTAGAAGAGATAGATTCTATTTACTAGTAAGTAAGGCTATACTTACTTATAATAGTAAGACTACCTATTAATACCCTCACCTATACCTAGAATACTGGTAATAACTATCAGGTAGACCCCGGATATATAATAAATCTCTATTAAGCTTTTCAAGATAGAAATCTCACCTAATAGATAGAAGAGAATTATCTATTTATATTATATAGCTTATAGGCTATATATAATATAACAGAATATCTAGAATCTAAAAAAGAATAAGAGTATTTAATATTAATTATTAAGGGGGATATATAATTATTTAAGGACTAGTTAGAAGTTAATAATAAAAGGCTAGAGGTTATAGTTAGATAGTATTAAATAGTAATATTATAGAGATATATTAAATAAACTTAATCTTCTATAACTAAGCTCTAATAAACCTGTAAATTATATAATTAAGGTAAGTTAATCTATAAATAAGATTATAAGAGAAGATAGAATATAGGTAGTGGTTAATATATCCCTAGATAAGTTCTCCCCTACCTTAAGTATTTAGTTATAGATAAATTAGTAAGATCTCTTATTAATAGATAGTTATAGCTAAATCTAAATATAGCTTATTATAGTATTAAGTTAGGATATTAGTCTATTTTACGGGAATAAGTTAAAGGTAGAAAGGGAGATATTTTATATATTCTATTTAAGTAGTATACTTAAGTTCTCTATATCTTAATTAGTTATTTTATAGAATAATAAGTAATGGAAATTAATAATTATAAAGTAATATAAGATAATAATTAATTAAGATACCTTTAATATTTTTACTTAGAAGTAAATAGTAAGTAAACAGATTAATAATATATATATTACTTATATACTATAAATAAATATTTTAAAGTTATATTTAGACTAATACCTACTAGTACTAGTTTAGTATATTTAATTTAGTAATAAAGATATTTAGTAAGTTATCCGGAGATATCTCTTACTATTTATAAGAAAAGGATTGGAAAAAGCTTATAGTTATCTTACCTATTAGGACTACTAATATTAAAGTAATTATAATATAATATCTATTCTACTTATCTAAAATAGATTAAAGATCCAGCCTAATTATACTAGGGAAGTATTATTATAATAGTTTCTTAGAGGTATTTAATAATATAAACTATTATACAGTCTATTAGTATTTCCTTAAATTACCCTATCTTTCCTTTCTAGATATTTATATACTTATTAATAAAACTAAGGATAAAGGTTAAATAATAATAGATATTATAACCTATATAATTTAATAGTTTAATTAAGATTTATATATACTATTAGTCTAATAAAAGAGTAATAAGCTCTTACTTCAAGAAGGGTTAATATTATATATTAGATTACCTATCACTTCTAATCAAAGAAATATTAGGGGGGTTAGTACAGAACAGGGAAAGCTATAGTCTATTCAGCTTGAGTAATAGGTACTTAATTTTACCTAGAGCTAAAAGAGTAACCTAGAATACCTATAGACCAAAGAGTATATAATTATAATATTAAAGAATATAAAATAAGATAGTAGTAATTATACTAAATAATTTACTAATAAATTCTAGAAGGACCTTCTCTATATTATTAAAGTGTTTATAGGGCCTTACTTTTAATCTTAGTAGACTATAACTATACCAGACTGCTAATCCTTACCTATAATTAGCCAGGTAATATATTTAGCTATAATATAATATCTATATACTTTAATCTAAAATATCCTAGAAGTAGTTAGGAACCCTACTCTTAATAGTAAGGAAGTTACTATTTAACTTATTATAATAATTAATAAGACTATTACTTATTAAATTGCTAATTAATACTAATAAGTATTAAATAATAGTTATAATTAATTAGGGAGAGTGTTACTAGTTAAGATAGGTTATATTATTAATTATAATAGAATTTTAGAGATTACTAACCTAGAAGATAGATAGGTATCTATATTATTACTATTATTATTATTAATCTTAATTAAATATTTAGTATTTACTAGGACTCCTAAGCTAGACCTTTCTCCTTGAAAACTAACTAGATAAGAGAATAAAGGCTATTATAAAGATAAAAGAGGATAGTTATTATATTATTATAAAGTAAAGGTTAAAACTGAAAAGTAATAATATAAAGGAATTAAATATAATATTTAGTTAAGGAGATAGTCCCTAGAGATAGTAAAGGGAAAAGACAAGAATATATATTAAGATCTAAGTGGGATATAATATCCTAGCTAATTATAAATAATCCTAATATTTTTAAAAACATATTAGTTTCTTGTTTTCTGAAATTGTATAGTTAAATCCCCTCTGAGATAAATACTATTATCTTTTATATTATTAATATTAAAGGGAAATTATACTAAGTCTATATAGAAGTGTGATCTTATAGTTATATTATTAACTTAGAATAGTTATCCTAGATAGAATAAGTTAACAAATTCTAGTATATATCTTCTTCTATATATATACTATAAAATAGAAAAGAAAAAAAAAAGAATTATATATTATTTTAAGCTAATTTATAGTATATATTATTATTTATTTACCTTTAGGCCCTATATATTATTCTTATATGAAAATATTTTATTAGTTAAGGGTTAAGTGAGATGTATATTTAAATTATCTACTAAAATAAAAGTCATTCTATAATTAGAGAACTTAACCCTATCTAAACTATATAATTTCCTAATTAGTATTTCTTTTTATTATTTTATAAACTATTAGATTTAGAATTAATTATATTATAGTAAGTTACTTAATTTCTGAGAATACTTTCTTATAGCTAGAATGAACTTTTAGGTTAGGGTTAGTATTATATATATAAGATATAATATTAATAATTAATTATAATTATTAACTCTTATATAAGAGTGTACTTTTATATTATATCTTATATTATTTAAATATTATATAGATATTATTTTAGTAATATATTATTCTATAAGGAGACTATTAATACTAGTCTTATTATAAATCCTAATAAAGATATTAGTAAGAATAGGTCTCTTAATATCTTAAATAACCTAATTACTATAAACTTAAATACTATTTTAAATATGGATATAGATAAAGATAATAGATAGAATAGCTATATATTACCAGAATTAGCTAATAACCTCTATTTATAAGACTTAGAAGATAGAGATAGTAACCTTCTTATTAACTAATAGTAAATACAAATATAATAGATTAATTATATATATAATAACTATATATTTAAGTATATAATCTCTTACTCTCACTTTTACTATCTTAGAAATACTTAAATATATTTTTTATTTAGATATATACTAACTATAATTAATTAGTTTTATTTAGTAAATAAACTTATTATAAAGATAATCACACTCTAATTTAGTAGGATAGAAGTAATTAATATTCTCTAATAACTATTTATAATAGACTATAGGAGTTATAAGTATAGATTATAACTAGCTAATAATAAAGATATATACTATCTGAAATTTTATCTTAATCTTATAATTATAATTAAAAACTAATTATAGTCTATTAATTAATATAATAAATAATTCTTTGATAATATTATTATTTCCTTTTATTATTAGTAGGTATTATATAATGTGAAGTATGGTCCTATAATACTATTTAACCTTACTAACTATACCTTTCAGTTAGTAACTAGTATTATAAGAGATATATAGTTTATTATTATATACCCTGTATAGCTAATAGTAATTAGAAACCTCTATTAAGGTATATTAAGGTGTGATAGTACTCTAGCTAAATATTATATTAAGTCACTTATATCTTATATTAAGTTAATATTCTTAATAGATAAGCTTCTTAATAAAGGTATTAAGCTAGCTTAGACTTTAGGAGGATAATAATTATAAACTATTACTTATAATAAATAGGTAGCCTTCTAGAAGATATTTATAGAAAACTAGAGAAGCTTTATTAAGTAATATACACATAAGCCCTTTTAGACTAAAAACTAACTAGTATTCTATATATATAATTATAGGGCTAATATTAGGATAGAAATAACTGAAAAGGTCAAGTCTCTTTAGTAAGAGGTATATATATATCTAGATAAAGTTAAAGAGAAAGGTAAAGAAGATAAAGATCTAGAAGATATAGAAGAGAGTAGTAGAGGGAATTATTTAGTTATATTTAATAGTATCTTAGATTATTAATAAAATATATTACTTAATTAGTCTAAAATATAGGATATATTTTATAATCTAGGACTATATATACTATATACTAAGCTAGAGTAAAAGTATAATATTAATTACCTAGAAAATATCTCTTATACTCTTATAATTAACCTTAACTATATAAGTACTAGCTCTTCTAGTTAAAATATAGAGTATACTATCTGTTTCCTGGTTAATTGAAATTATCTAGTAAAGGAATATACTAGTTATAAAGATTATATATTCTATTCTCTAGGGTTTTATCTAGCCTATAGAAACTTCTTATTATTTAAGTTACTTATCTTCTTAAAGAATTATTTACTAGCTATTATAAGAGATAATATAAGTTTCTAAAATAAAGGTATAAATATACTTTTATTTAGCTTTTTTTAGGTATATTTAAATATTAAGAGATTAATTAGATATAGAGTTAGTAATCTCTTAGTGACTTAAGATTCTGTAATAGTAGTTCTAATAGTCCTAAATTCTAATATAGAAGTACTAGCTTATATAAAGGTAAAGAGATAGAGATTTCTATTATAGTTCTGTGATTAGTTAATATCTAATAATCTAAATATCTTAATACTATTTATGTAAGAAGGGTAATAATTAAAGAATATAATTAATATAAAAACATTTTTATTCTAGATTAAGCTTATTATCTCTATCTAAGTGTCTGATCTTATATTTACTTAGAGAGACTTTATAAATATATTTTAGCTAATCTTCTAATTAATAAGACTTTTCCTTAAAGAGAAATAGTTATATTTATAGATCTTATAATATTTCCTACTTAAAGTCTTCCCTGGTATACTTATCTTATTTACTAAGATATTTAAAGTAATTATTAGTGAGATAAAATAATAGTTTATTATAAATAGAGTCTAAGAACTAGAATTGGTATTTTTAGAGGTAATTACTATCCTAGACTGACTTAGTAATTTCTACTTTATAGGAAATCCGCAAGTATTATTAATTATTATATTCAGATTACTAGGAATAATAGAGAGCTTATAAAGGGCTAGTTAGCCCTATATTAATTTTATAATACTTAACTTTTATTATATTGATAGGGTTATTAATCTTGGCTAGTAGTTAATTTTAACTGATAATTACCTTATTCTGATATATGTGATTGTATTAGTGTACTATTACAGACCTAGTATAATAGTGAATTAGTATAACTAGCTCTAGTTCACAGAACTTAGAGAATAGTCAATCTATAGTATTATAAGTATAGGTCACTTCTTTGAGAAAGTATTTAGCAAGTTATGGATTCCCTAGATAAGAACCTTTATTAGCTATTAGCTATATTAGAAACTAAATAAGAGCTTGTAAAATAGTCATGGTGAACTGGCTATCTAGGCTAGTATAATATTAAGAGTATAGGAGGATTGTAATAGCCTATTCTAATAGAAGTATATATCTTATCCTTTATCTATCCTAGATCTATTATATTCCCGGGGATATAAATAAACTGGAGTGATTATATTCTTTTTTAGCTAATTA
>JAANBB010000201.1:0-68388 GCA_014621425.1 Cylindrodendrum hubeiense | reverse complement strand
AATTTTAATTAATTAATTTTAAAAGAAATAAAAATATTATATTAATTAATTAATTATATATTTTATATAATCTTTGGTTTTTATTATAATTAAAACTTTAAATAATTTAATAATCTTATTATAATAATAATAGATTATATAATAACTATTATCACTTCAATTACTACTCTCACATCTAACTTTAACAATCTTCCACAATACCCGTCCGGATACCTTGCGCGAGCCTGGTTACAAGTCCATACCGTGCCCTACATTATAGCACATAATATCAGGTTACCCTAGCTCCTCAGGGATGGATGGACCAACAAGCGCCACGCTATTACCGAAAGTGACATGGCCCTAAAAGTGAGCGAATGCGGAGCATGCTGGTTGGCCCCACGTGACAGGACCGTGCCAAAACACTGTGTCCCAATGCACACCAAATGTCAGGGCATTGTACTTTAGCTGTCGGTAGTTACTCATAGCGAGTCATAGGGCCGTGATCGGTGCCCCTCTAATTTTTACTCACCCGCCGCTGGTGATCGATCCCTGCGGGCCAAACATCCACCGCCCACGAGTCCACGATTAACTCTACGGGCAATCAGCAACAGCGAGTTGTCTTGTGCACTTCAGACGAAAAGAGTTGCCATATCGTGCAATTCGACATGGCTGGAGCCAAGGAGCAGGGTCCCGAGCGGATCTCAATTCTGGGCGAGGCCAATATCATTGTCGAGCACGGCCTGTGGCTTGACTTCGTCGCAGAAGACCTCGTTCAGAACATCCCGACGTCCACCTACGTCCTCATCACCGACACAAACCTCTTCAACACCTACGTACCTGCTTTCCAATCTCGCTTCGATGCCGCCGCTGCGGGGAAGCCGACCCGTTTGCTCACCTATGCCATCCCGCCGGGCGAGGCGTCCAAGAGCCGCGAAACAAAGGCCGAAATCGAGGACTGGTTGCTGTCGCAGCAATGTACACGCGACACCGTCATTGTTGCTCTCGGCGGCGGTGTCATGGGCGACATGATCGGTTATGTCGCCGCAACCTTCATGCGCGGTGTCCGTTTCGTCCAAGTGCCCACAACCTTGCTCGCCATGGTTGACTCATCCATCGGCGGGAAAACAGCCATTGACACGCCAATGGGCAAGAATCTCATCGGGGCTTTCTGGCAGCCACAGCGCATATACATCGACTTGGCTTTCCTCGAGACTTTGCCTGTCCGGGAGTTCATTAACGGCATGGCCGAGGTAGTCAAGACGGCCGCCATCTGGGACGAGGCCGAATTCACCATTTTGGAAGAATCCGCTGCACAGATCCTGGAATGCGTCAGGGCCAAAGGCACTGGCCGCCTGGACCCGATCAGGGATGTGCTCAAGCATATTGTTGTCGGGTCCGCCAAGGTCAAAGCCGAGGTTGTTTCTAGCGACGAACGCGAAGGTGGTCTGCGCAACCTCTTGAACTTTGGCCATTCCATCGGACACGCGATTGAGGCTCTCCTTACCCCACAGATCCTCCATGGCGAGGCTGTAGCCATCGGAATGGTTAAGGAAGCAGAGCTGGCGCGTTACCTAGGAGTCCTTCGTCCTGGAGCCGTCGCTAGGCTGGTCAAGTGCATTGCTAGCTATGACCTACCAACCTCCCTTAAAGATAAGCGCGTGGTCAAGTTGACGGCTGGTAAAGAATGCCCTGTGGATATCCTCCTTGAGAAGATGGGTGTCGACAAGAAGAACGACGGCAAGAAGAAAAAGATTGTACTGTTGTCTGCCATCGGCAAAACCCACGAACCCAGGGCCAGCGTCGTGGAGGACAAGACAATTCGAGTAGTGCTTTCGCCTGCGGTCCGAGTGACTCCCGGAGTGCCGAGTAACCTCAATGTCACCATCACCCCCCCTGGCTCCAAGAGCATCTCGAATCGCGCCCTGGTACTCGCTGCTCTTGGATCAGGCACCTGCCGCATCAAGAACCTTCTTCACTCAGACGATACTGAGTACATGCTATCGGCGATCCACCAGCTTGGGGGTGCTACCTACTCTTGGCAAGAAGCTGGCGAGGTCCTCGTTGTTGATGGGAAGGGTGGTCGGCTCCAAGCCAGCAAGGAACCTCTTTACCTGGGAAATGCCGGGACAGCGTCTCGTTTCCTGACAACTGTCGTTGCCCTTTGCTCCCCTACCGATGCCTCGGGATCCAGCATCCTGACCGGAAACGCCAGGATGAAAGTCCGACCCATTGGTGCATTGGTCGATGCCCTGCGATCCAACGGCGTTGACATTGAATATCTTGGCAAAGAAAACAGCCTCCCACTTCGTGTTGATGCTGCTGAGGGGTTCAAGGGAGGTGTGATTGAGCTGGCTGCAACCGTCTCATCCCAGTACGTTTCGTCTATCCTCATGGCTGCGCCCTACGCCAAGAATCCAGTGACGTTGCGATTGGTCGGGGGAAAGCCCATCTCCCAGCCCTACATCGATATGACCGTCTCAATGATGGCCACGTTTGGCGTTAAAGTGACACCCTCGGCCGATGAGCCGAATACCTATCACATCCCCCAGGGTGTTTACCAGAACCCAGCTGAATATACCATTGAAAGCGATGCCAGCTCAGCAACTTACCCCCTTGCAGTTGCTGCCATCACTGGAACTACTTGCACCATCCCCAACATTGGTTCAAAGTCGCTCCAGGGCGACGCGCGTTTTGCTATCGACGTATTGCGCCCAATGGGCTGTACTGTCAATCAGTCTGACTATTCTACAACGGTCACCGGCCCTCCCCCAGGTGAGCTGAAGGCACTGGCTCATGTCGATATGGAACCGATGACGGATGCTTTCCTCACGGCCTCGGTCCTGGCAGCTGTGACTTCTGGGAAAACGAAAATTACTGGCATTGCGAATCAGCGAGTCAAAGAATGCAACCGAATTGCTGCAATGAAGGATCAGCTGGCTAAATTCGACGTGATATGCAACGAGCTTGAGGATGGAATTGAGGTCAATGGGAAGTCACAAGACGGCGGATTATTGACACCCAAGGCTGGCATTCACTGTTACGATGACCACCGTGTTGCGATGAGCTTCAGTGTCTTGGCTGTTGCGTCACCGAGCCCGGTCGTCGTTACGGAACGCGAGTGCGTGGGGAAGACGTGGCCTGGCTGGTGGGACATCCTGTCCCAGTCCTTCAAGGTAGAGCTCGAGGGGGAGGAGCCAAGCACCCATGCTCACGACGAAGCCATCAACGACACGAACAAGGAGCGATCTATATTCATCATTGGAATGCGAGGGGCTGGCAAAACCACTGCCGGCAGATGGATGGCGAGATTGCTGGAGTGGGAGTTCATCGACCTGGATCAGGAGCTGGAGAGACGCGCTGGTTGCACGATCCCCGAGATGATCAGGGGGGACCGCGGATGGGACGGCTTCCGAGCAGACGAGATGGCCCTGTTGCGGGATGTTGTGAAGCATAAACCCCATGGACATATCTTTTCCTGTGGGGGCGGCATCGTAGAAACCCCAGAGGCGAGACAGCTTCTCAAAGAGTACGGGAAAAGTGGTGGCCGTGTCATCCTGGTTCACAGGGACACCGACCAGGTGGTGGAGTACTTGATGCGGGACAAGACCCGACCTGCCTACACCAGTGAGATTCGAGGGGTCTATCTCCGCCGCAAGGACTGGTACGATGAGTGCTGCAATCTTCTCTACTACAGCCCTCATCCAGAAACCTCGGACACCCAGCAAGAGATCCCTCACGACTTCCAACAGTTTGTGGCCTCGGTCTCGGGGAGGAACAATCACCTGGAGGAGGTGGTGCGCAAGAACCACAGCTTCTTCGTGTCGTTGACCCTGCCTGATCTGAGCGAGGCCGCCGAGTTGATTCCCAAGGTTGCGGTCGGGTCTGACGCTGTCGAGCTTCGAGTAGACCTCCTGCGGGATCGTTCCGTTGATTCGATTGTACGACAAGTGTCTCTCTTGCGCTCGCTGGCGAGGATCCCAGTCGTATTCACTCTGCGCACCGAGTCACAGGGCGGCAAGTTCCCAGATGATGCTATTGAGGAAGGCCTCCAGCTCTACCAGCTCGCCCTGCGATTGGGTATCGAGTATATCGACGTTGAAATGACGCTCCCTGAGAGCGTGATTCAGTCGGTGACAGAGTCTCGTGGCAACTCCCGCATCATTGCCTCACACCACGATCCACGCGGTACACTTTCCTGGAAGAATGCCTCATGGATGGAGTTTTACAATCGGGCGCTACAGTACGGCGATATCATCAAGCTGGTTGGAATTGCCCGCACTGACGAGGACAACTTTGATCTTGCGAGGTTCAAGGCCAGGATGTTAGCTGCCCAGAAGACACCCATGATTGCCATGAACATGGGCTCGGCTGGCAAGCTCAGCCGCATCCTCAACAAGTTCCTGACTCCGGTGTCCCACCCAGCACTCCCGTTCAAGGCTGCGCCAGGCCAGATGTCGGCCGCTGAGATCCGCCGTGGCCTTGCGTTGCTGGGTGACTTGGACTCGCGCAACTTCTATCTGTTCGGAAAGCCCATCTCCACTTCGCGTTCGCCGGCCCTTCACAACACCTTGTTTGGCCAGATGGGACTGCCTCACGAGTACCATCTGCTAGAGACGGATAACGTCTCAGACGTGCGAGATGTCATCCAGTCCCCAGACTTCGGTGGTGCGTCAGTGACCATTCCCCTGAAGCTGGATATCATGGCCCATGTCGATGAGCTGTCTGTAGCAGCCAAAACAATTGGCGCCGTGAACACGATCATTCCCATAGGCGAGGCGGATGCCAGCGGGCGCCGCCGCCTCCTAGGCGACAATACTGACTGGAAGGGCATGGTCTACGCACTTCAGGGCGCTGGGGTTGAAACCCAAGAAGGCCCAGATGCAAACCGTGCCGCCATGGTGGTCGGCTCTGGTGGCACAACCCGAGCCGCCATTTTCGCCCTGCACTCGCTGGGCTTCAGCCCGATCTATGTGGCTGCGCGGGACTTGAACAAGGCAAAGGCGCTGACGGCGGATTTCCCTGCCGAATACGCACTGCAGAGCCTAAGCGACGTGTCGGCTGCGGACAAGGTGTCATTGAACCTCCAGGTCGTCATTAGCACCATCCCCGCCGATCGCCCAATTGACACCGGCCTGCGAGATCTAGTGGCCCTCATCTTCGGGCGCCCTCCGGCAGATGAATCGCGTCGGGTTCTTCTTGAGATGGCCTACAAGCCCCGCCATACCCCAATTATGCAGCTCGCCGAGGACGCTGGCAACTGGACAACCATTCCTGGCCTCGAGGTGTTGGCCTCGCAGGGCTGGTATCAGGTAAGTTGGCGCAAAGCAAGAAAACGATATGTGTGTAGATGCTAATCAATCCACTTCTATAGTTTGAGAGTTGGACAGGAATCACTCCTCTTTACGCTGATGCCCGCGCTGCCGTTCTCGGCTCTTGATTTGTCAATGGCGGCAGTGTGGGGACCTTACATCTCTACAGGACATTCAGGGGTCGTGGGATAAGTGGGAGGTTACTGGTTCTATCATAGAAAAAGTCACTTAGACGATATACAAAAGTTCAATGTTCTATCTACAAGCATATCTACAGGCTATGCACCTTAACTTTGAGATACAGGCTTTGTAGGCTGTGAGTATCTGTCTAGGGCAACACGAAGTGGGGATATGCGTGGTGAGGAAAGATGGGTGAAATCATTAATCATTGTTCAGATTATATCATACATCGTCTATCCTGTTCCGCAATTGAGACCCGCTAAGTAAAGAGTAATAACCGGGAGAAAAAAAAAAGAAAAAGAAAATCCGTGATCGGCAGGCTATCCATTCCCGTCATGACATCGTATGACTCCATAGTGAAAAAAATCCATCCCCCCTGTGAGACAGCGTCCAACCCCTGCGGCGTAGACATGCAATGACCCACCCATCCAACAGGAAACCCCCAAAACCAAGGCAAGGGAATACATTGTACATGTAAACAGACTTGAGAAGTCCTCTTTCTTTTTATCTAGTCCGGTCCCACCATTGCGCCCCCTTGAGCCCGGGCACCCCAGGCCAGCCAAGTTAGTCGACCCAGGCTCTGCGGCGTCGTATTGCGTGTGTGTGTGTGTATGAATGTAGAGTTACATTGGAGCGGCGGAAGCAACATCCAGCGTCGATTCCTCCTCTTTCAATTAGGTGCCAGAAACCAGAAATAAACTGGATCAAAGCAAGACAGCAGGCATATCGTCATCCACTGCCGACGCCATGTCATCATCAATGGAGTGATGGTCATAGTGGGGGGGCGGTGATGTCAGTGGATGTGCCGCTATGACGTCACAAATTGGACCCTGCAGGACCCTTTGACCCACCACCCGCTTTCAGCCTTTTGCGCTTGCGAGAGCCTTGATCGAGCGGCCCAATGCCAAGCATCAGTCCACGGACGGTCCACGTCATGCAGCATCATCCGTTCAATTGCGTGAGACCGACCAGCCGCGTGAGTACGTAGGAGACTCAGGGTCCTCCGCGCCGCCGGTGCTTTCCCGGGAGTTCCATGTCGGGATGGCACACCCGGTAATGCCTCGTAAGCGCATCCGCTCGGCTGAACGTCTTCTCTTCGGTACAGAGATTGCACCGCACCTTTTGCTTGCGGGCATTGTGAATCGTATCTTCGTGTCGAGTCAGGTCGTAAGGCCTCGAGAAGACCGTGCTGCATGGCTTTCCCGTGCTGGGGTTAACCCGATCACACCGGTGGGGGCCAGCCTGGCTGTTGAGCATACTCGATGTCATGCCCACGATCTCGCGGGGCCGGGGCCCACCAAGTGTTTGTGTCTGTCTGTGACCTTCTCGCTTGTGCTTCTGAAGCAGGGCAGGCGTTTCAAATCGTAGGGTGCAGCCGTGATATGTGCACGTGTATGTTCCTCCATCGGCCGCAATTCCATTGGGTCGCCCCAGGTGGGCTGGTGTATTGGTTCGCGACACTGTTGAGCTGGATCCCGCGGAACTCAATCGCGGAGGAGTGTCATGAGCCTGGCGGGACTGTGCAACGAAAGGATATTGCTGAGGTACTGGAATGCCACTGGGCAACTGAGAGTGTAGGTAGTTGAATTGGCTGCTGCTGCTGCCACCATGGCCAGTCACATCTTGTGAGCCCTGGGATGCCATGGCCTTGGAGAACTGGTCAATCTCAAAGGCGGTTGGATCTTGAGGGAAGAGCGGGAAGTTTGAATCTCCGTCAGGCTCATTGAACTCGAGAATGGCATCCTTGGGCGAGATAGTTTTGGGCGTCTCTGGTTCCGCTCTGTGAGTCATCTGGTGGTGCAAGAGTTGCGCCTCCTGCTGCGCCTTGTTCTGCTCTCGCATTTGCTGGGCCGTATTGAAAGGCATATTCTGAGCCACAGAGCCAGTTCCGAAATCGTGGCTGGGCGAAGGGGCGAGGGGAGAACCGGCGAGGAAGGGGGACCTGCCCCGTGACGTGGTTGAGGCGGGCGAGTGGGCGGCAGTTAGATGCTGGCTGTTGGCGGCGTGGAGACGTTGGCTGAACAGATCGTTGCTAGGCGAAAGGGCCATCTGATTTTGAGAAGGCGGGGTGGAGGTGATGGCGAAGTTGGGGCTGAAGAGCTCGTCGTTGTAGACGTCCGTCATCGTCCTGTCCAGCTTTGGAACGTTGGCGAAGCCTGGAGAAAGAAAGTGTGAGTGTCCGCTGGCGTTGCCGGAAGGGGCGGAGGTAATACCTTTCCGCTGCCTCTCTGAGATGTCAGACTCACCAACCGTGGGGGTGGCAGGTGAGTCACCCGCGATAGAGCTCGCCACCGAGGCAGGATGCGACCGTGTTGAGCCGGTAGCAAAGTCGGGGGCGGGAATGAAGGCTCTGTCTAAGCGCGGCTTGCCGCTGGGGCCTGAGATGGTGATGGGATATGCCATCTCAGGCATGACATGCTCCATGCCACCGCAATTCTGGAATCCTTGGTAAGGACCCGTCGACTTTGCGAGGTGATAGTAGGAGCCTTGGCTGTTGCCAGAAGTGTTGTCGGCCAGGCCGTCGTGGGCAGGGTTGGTGATGGCGATCTGAGGGTTCGAGTTGTGGGCAAAGGGAGAGGCAGGAGCGGCGCCAGACGACGCCAGAGATGACAAGGAGGATTCGCGCTGATGAGCAAACCGGGCCAATCTGGGGGTCTGCTGGGCGAGAGCTCCCCAGTGATCGGACTGCATCAGTTCGGCGGGGAGCTGGTGGTCGAGGATGGCGATGGTGTCGTCGAAATCCGAGCGGGCGAGGTCAATGGAAGAGGGCGAGTAGGCGTTGTGATATTCGGTATGGTAGTCGGCGGGGTATGAGTATGGCTGAAAGGGAAGTTGATGTTGATGTTGTTGCTGTTGATGTTGCTGGGGAAGAGATATCATGATTGTCGAAGGTAGGATGGAGATGGGTTGTTTAAGGTTGAGGAGGGAGTGGCAAAAGACGGGATGGCTTTGGCCTTTATAAGCTGGCCCGGCCGAACCGGTCGGTGCAGGAGCCGCAGGTCAGTCAGGACTTTGTCAAGTCTGTCTGGAGAGCGCCGTGGAACCCTGGAGACTGGAGACAGAAGACTGGAGAGGAGTGGAGACTGGCGTCGATGTAGCGATGTAGCGTCCCCACAGGCCGAGACCCCAAGAAAAGCTGTGGACCCACTTGATGATGCACAGACAGGAGCCCGAGTCCGGGAGATGGTGTGGTAGGGTGGTGAGTGGTGAGTGGTGTGGGTGTCTTGTACGAATACCGGCTGGAGGTACGTAGAAAAAGGTGGTGTGTCGTAGTGTGTGTGGTGGGTGTGTGTGGCTGCCCCGTGTGTCGTGTGGGTGTTGCGATGTACGATGGTCGATGTTCGATTGACGATGGACAGGAGATGGATGTTTCTTTTTGTTGGTTCAGGTAACTAGACCGGCGGATGCAGGGTGTGGTGGATGGAACGGGTAGTGAGTAATGATGATGGGCAATGATGGACGGTGATGACTGATGAGTTGATGACTTGGTAATGACTTGGTGGTGGTCCTGGATGCTTCGGCTGTCTTCCGTTGCTCGGTGTCGGCGTTCGGTATCGGTATGCCGTGGCTTGCTTGCTTTGGGTTGCTTGGCCTTGCTCGGCTTGTTGGGCTGAGCTGATGATTTGAAATAGTTCAAAGTCCGTCAGATCTTGGGATGGGGGGAAAACTCGTGCCAGATATATCGGGCCTGCTTTTCGCGACGAAGCCGAAAAGGCGGGCCCGAAGAACGAGAGGGAGGGAGCGCGAGGGAGGGTGCCCGGCGCAGCGCAGCGCAGTGTGCAGTAGGGGCAGGTACCTCCGGAGTGTACGAGCCCTGGCATTGCCTAGGCCGGAGTCCTCCCACCCCAGGGCTTCGGTACGCGCAGCCCAGTGTAGCACACCTACGCAGGGCGGCACACGCAGTGCGGTACACGCTGTACAGGGGCCCCCCTAAGGTACCTACCAACGCTCGTTGGGCAATGCCTGCAACCGCCAGTCGCCAATGGGGCCCCATATCTCTGTGCAGACCAGTGCGTCACTGGCTAGGGCCGCTGGGCTGGGACAGCCTGGGACTTGGTTTGGTCGGCACCACTGACGTATCTCGGCCCGCCGATCTCCTCAATCCCTGTTCAGCGCGGAATGCCCACGCACAGCCACATTGTCGTTTAGTAATGCATGTCTCTGCGGTTGTCCAGTCCCTCCCTCTGTGTTTTCCTGCTTTTCCTGGCTTCTCCGGCGGTTGCTCTGGCGCTCGATCGCCCTGGTTGGCCCTAGATGGCCCTCGATGGCCCTCGATGGCCCTCGATCGCTCTATGTAATCATGGATCCCCTCTCTGCCGGCGGTCCCATCCCCCCCCAGCACCGCACATCCGCCACACTCCATTGCGTTCCACCTGTTTCAGTCACATGACGGTCTGTCCAGTGCCGTGCTGTGCTTCGGCTGGGCTGGGCCTGGGGTCACTGGTCACTGGATGAGGCCGTCACATGAGCATCTGATCGTATGGTCGCTGGGTCTCTGGGTCGTCTGGGTCGTCCGTCTGCAGAGGTAACCTGCCAACCAACCCGTGTTAGGTAAGCCTAGGTTCCCTCGGTGCTAGAGCCATCGACCGATAGTAGCCCCCATCTATGCTTTTTTTCCTCTTCCAGGGTGACTCAATCGCAATGGTCCGGCGCAATCGCATGACACACGGGGTGGCGTGACTACTTGCCATCCCCAATCCCAACGACACCTCGCCCGGGAAAACGAAAATCGGTTGAGAGCAAGGAGAAGGGGGAACGCGGAACGACGAGAAAATTTTTCACTTGTTCCCGGGGATAAGGTGAGCGAGCACGCGCGCCGAAAGGGAGCAGGTCGCCCTCCAACCATCCAGCAAGCCAGCCCTCCCACCCAGGAGGAAGGTTTCCAGTCAAAATCCAGCGAGCGCCCGAACGTGCACACTGATAGGTACGAGGCCTGGAGGTATGGAGGCATCGAGGTACGTATCCGTCGTACGGAGTACGGGAAGTGGGTACGAAACGTAGAGGAGGTGCGTGACAGCGTTTTCTCGGCCTGGCCGACCGGCTCCGGCCCTCGGACTCGGTCGGAGAACGTACCCAGCCAATGAGCAGCTGTGGCTGACCCATGCTCAGCCACCAGCTTGGGGCGCAAACGGCTTGCATCTTCCGTTTAAAGCCCCAAGACCAAGGGGGATGCCAAATAGGATACAATGCCAGGGTCCAGGCCACGACCCAAACCCGCCCAGCCCGCCCAAGCCGTGCGTGCGTGCGTGCAGGAGTGCAGATCGATCTCGTCGTCCCCGGGAGCCCGGCCCATTGCAGGAACCCGACTCAACCTTTTTTTCTTTTGAGACCGACAGCCCCTTATGCGTGCACGGCAAAGTAGCCTGTCCATAGCCTGTACGTCGGTGGGAGGGTATGCCAGCGCCTTTGCTTCGCTAGACGCCGCGGCGCTGAACAACGGTCGCTACCAAGTCCCATCTACCTCCAGTATTCTAGCATCCCCTACCATACCCGATCACACTGGCTAGCATTCCCTCACCCCCCCTCCCCGTCATATCCTTTCCATCTTGCGTAAGTCCTTCCACAAAGGGTTCCCGGCAGGATGCAGGAAAAATTTTCTGCATCAAGACATCCATCAAGGGTTCGGTCATGGCTGCCAAACTCGGGGGCCCTGCGACGTGGTCCCTGTGTCTGATGAGTGATCAATTTTTTCTTCCCATACCGTCCTCCTGATCCGGACCCGTTCCGGCCCCGGCATTCAGTGTGAGGACTATACTTATATGTCGTACAAGAGCACAGTCATCACCCAAAATCAACGGATGGCTCACGAGGCGCGAGGCGGGCCGGTGACGGAGGAGAAGACCGAGTACGGAAGTTGACCAGCAGCCATTTTCTCCAAACTCTCATGGGTGAAGATTTTCCCCCGGAGGCTTGCTCTCAGCTCGATGTGCCGCCAACATATTTACCCACCAGAGATGGCGACAGCTTAGGAGCTACCTACACAGCTCAAAGAGCTAAGTCGGGAGCCATAGCGATCGACCCGGCAAGAGAAGCCTAGGGACTAGAGACCGAAAAAGACAACACTACCCGTCCATCGACCTTACTTCGTAGAGACCGCCCGGGGCCAGCCGCGGTCGGTGCGGGCCCAGCCCTACGCGGGCGTGTGCGAGACCCGCTCGTGACTGAGACGATGGCCTTGGGGATCTCGGTCAGGGAGAAAATAAAAGAAGGGGAAGGTGGTATTCACATAACGCAAGTGTGTGGTTATTCAGCATCTGTCTGTAGATGCCTTGGTTGATTTCCCAGCTCACCAAGAAAAAATCAGCATCCGTCATCGCTCCAACTGGCCGAGTTCCCGACGACGGTTGCGGTCGGGTAGATGGAAATCACACAGACCACCACCACCACCATTCAGGAAAAAGATTCCACAACAAAGACCATGTTACGTTGCGGATTTTCGGCTTAGCTTTTGCTCAGCTTTTGAGGGCAACCAGTGGTACATTTCTGCAGAGGGTGTGTGCGTGGGTAGTGTTTGTGGGTGTGTAAGTGCGCATTCGTGATGGATGTGTGATGTGTAGTAGAGGTGTAGATGTGTCAGTCCGGCGCATCCATTCGACACAGTCACTCGGCGCGCCCATCCGCTCGTTGCTGACTTTCGTCCGATGCTTCCATCTGATGCTTCCATCCGGGCCTTCCATGCATGGTCGACCGACAGGGCTGCATCTCCGCGCAGGTGCCGCTCTGCTCCGGAGGTTTTATTTTTTCTTTCGGGCCTAGGCCTGACGCTCCATCGACGTACATTAGACGGCGGCCGATGGAACGGTGGCCGAACTCAGTCGCACGTCTCGCGCTCATCAGTGTCTCATGTCTCGCTGCTCGGCGCTCTCCAGACTCCAGCCAGCGCGGTTCGGCCTGTCCGCGTGGGCACCTTACCGCGGTGGGGCCCGCCGCTGAAGGGTCCGCCAGCGGCGCCAGGCGGGCAGCCCAGGTGTGTACCACTGACAAAGCGCGTCCCCCACTAACGAGCCGAGGTATCGTCCCGGAGCAGATTTTCCTCCGGCGGGCTTCAGCTCCCAAGCCAAAGACAGACCCAACAAACTCAGCAGGCACCGAGATTTTCACGATGCAGACGTGGCTGTACTACCTTGGCTCCAGGGATCGCAACCGGGGATCGCATTCGGTTCGGCCAAGGTTGGCTCGTGCCCACCCTCTTTTTCTTTTCTTGCATGGCTGCCTCCTATGCGATGCTTGGATTCTTGATTCCCAGCAGAGGGTGTGCGATTGCGAAGGGGGTACGTACTGCTACAGGCCCCCTACGCTCCAGTGTCCGGGTTGGGTTTGGGTTGGTTGCCGACCCCCCAGATTCCAAGGCAAGGGCGGCTTGCAGATCGCCCTCTAAATTTAGTGCCATCCACGTGGGCGGACCCATGAGGCCTTGCCGCCTTGGACGCTTTGCCACCGGTTCCAGCCAGTGCCCTCCGTGTCCGAGTTTTTCGGCCGATTGACCCAGAAATCAGCTTGTGTGGCTTCTCCCCACCATACCGTCTCTCCCCGTCGTTGCATCTGTTTGGCTTGTTCCTCAGCTCGCAACAGCAACAAACTTCTGACGTAGGCGCCACTCAGTAAGTGGTATTCGCCACAATCTACCAGGGCATCAGTCATGTCATCGACATCTCCCAATCTCCCATCTGCAATGCCCGTCTCCTTGAACAAACGAGAACCAGACTGTCGGTTCTCGCCACCCGCTGCCGCTGTCGAGGGGGAGGCGGTCGCCACATAGCTCCCGTCCGATCTACCCGTTGGCCTCGCCCTCTTCGTCTAGCAATCTGACTCGTGACATGTTATTTGACTGTCGTTATTCAGCTGCTCCTCGAGAGGACGACTTCCGAGCCTTGTTCGCCCCCAGGAGCGAGGATTCGGGACGCCCTCGTAACTATAGTGGGATCCGCGTATCCAAAATCTGATGTCAGCGGACCATGACAAACCTCTCTGATGCGTTCGGCGTCATGGTCGTATTCATCCACGTCCGAGATTCCCGACCGAGTGCCATGGCAGCGCACATTGGTCGTATAGGGTAGCCTACAGGGAACAGTCAGGCTAGTAGAACTCGTGGGTAAAAGGACACACGTAGATGGCAGGCAAAGTTGAACAGCGAATCTCGTAAGCCGAGAATTCCTGTATGTAGCCTACGGGTTCCATACTTCTTAGCTAAGACTTACAACTACGAAACTCCAAGATGGAGCGTTGCGTCCGAGCTGCCCTATCACCGCAACCGGATTACTGATCGGTCGAGTTGACAAAAAGGGTCTATCGAGTCGTAAGGAGCCCCAGAGAGAACAGCGGAACGGAATTATGGTGCACATGTCATGGTCTGTAATCACGCCAACGTGGTTGAGATATATTGAAGGAGACGGAAGTAAGCTGTCTGATGGTCCGTAGTATAGGGTAAGTGGACAGGACGACACGCGTCGGAGGCTTCGGTCAAGGCTGAATAAACATTAAAGCAATAAGCTAATCAAGGGTCCTAGGATGAGCAGGGACAAGTAGAATGAGAGCACACAATGTTAGCGACGATTATCACGGACCCGGTCCACACCTAAGCGAGGATACGAGAAGGCTACTACGCATGGACTGTAACCGCGTCATCACAACTGACTCACCAAGGAGGCACAGCCCAGTCGGCAATATCGAATTGACAATACCGGGCTACGCGTCGTCGGGACTCGGAATCGGGACACGACGAGGCACCGTGATCAGTCACATGTGGCGAGTCAAAAACGAACAGGAACGCATGATGATCAAAATGGCCGCGAGGGCAGCGTTGATTACCCCCCAGATGTAAACCACCGTTTCCCTTATGATACATAACACCCAAAAGCAAGACCAGATCCCGTAGTCATCATGAACACCCTACATGGCCCCGCGCGATAAGCGCAGGTACCCAAGATTCGTAACAGACATGCAAAACAAGACACGCTTAGCCACCGAAACCATAGAGGGTGCGGCCTTGTCGCTTGAGCGCGTAAACAACGTCGAGCGAGGTAACGGTCTTTCGCTTGGCGTGCTCGGTGTAGGTGACGGCGTCACGGATGACACCCTCGAGGAAGGTCTTGAGAACACCACGGGTCTCCTCGTAGATCACTGTGGCCTGGGTTAGATATTGTTACCGGCGATGAATGAATAACTATAACTTACTGGCAGAAATACGCTTGACACCACCACGACGGGCGAGACGTCGGATAGCAGGCTTGGTAATGCCCTGGATGTTGTCACGGAGGATCTTGCGGTGACGCTTGGCGCCACCCTTTCCGAGACCCTTGCCGCCCTTGCCACCTGTAGAAAACACACGTTAGCATGTGTCGAGTACGAAGTCACGATGCCGGGTGGATCGCGGGCAGTGGGACGCGTCAATGGTGTACGCGACACGCGAGGCGAAGCAAAGTCAAAGCAATGCGACACCCCCCCGTGTGCGGGTGGAAGGGGATTGTGCGGTATTGGGAGCTTGATGTACTTACGTCCAGTCATGTTGATAGTAGGTTGGAGGTGTGAAGTGGGATAGTTGTTTTGTTACGGGTGCGAGGCACACTTGAAGTGATGAATGATGCGGGGAGGTTGAATGGGATGGATTATGAGATGCGGCTTGAAGGGTGGGAGCAGACGAGCTTAAGTACGAGCGGGCCAGATTCCAGATCAGTTGGCTTTGGGGCCCACTCCTGCGGCGCCCCCCTGTCCGACGCGATCTGGAAAAGCAGGCGCGAATTAAAAAATGGGTAGCCCAAGAAAAAAACAAGCCCCCCCAGTGTCTGACAAGACTTGGGGGGCTGGTGGTGATTTTCTGGGAGGCCGCAGTGGGGGCATTTTTTAGCTTTCTTGGGAGGGGTGAGGGGCCAATAAGAAAATAGGACTCGCTGGTTGCAGCCTTGGGCCAACCGAAAATGGTCAGCCGGCAGTCAGGGCGCGAGGTCCTTGTGTAGGGTAGGCGAAGGCGAAAATGAAGCGCTCGTTGATCAAGTTGCCTGATAGTGATGACTATGACGGGATGATGGCCCTTCAGGTGCTCATGTGTCTTTATAATTTATTGTTAGTGTTGTGCAGTTTACTTGTCGGCTATTTGTGCCGTGATGATTATGTGTTGATATGTTTGTTTAAGTAATTGTTATTATCCTTGATGTTATCTTGTGTGGGTTGGGCAGTGAATAACCACTTGAGTCAACTCAGTTCATCCATAATCATGACATGGAGGCAACTACCAGTCACTAGTTCCCAGTCACTGAAATTGATTGTAATACAATGTTAGTACAATGGGAAATAATAACATTTCCATAGCAGACACGGGGTGGTTGATACGTTGGTTGATCAACCACTATCGCAGCCTTTCACTGCCACCTAGGTGGCCATGACGAACTACCCACTACTGGGAGCAGATAGCGGCTTCATCAAGACTAGAATAGCAACCAGACGGACACCACGGCCTCTCCACCGTGTCACGAACTGCCCGAAGAACTCTACTACCTACGTACTACGGTGCTACAGTGACTACTCCCACGCATGTACTGGACCTTCGACTGCGGGATCGTGGCCCGATGGGGTTCTGTCTCTTCCCGCCGGCCCCGCCAGCCGAGCTGCGACGTTAGGCTGCCAGGCTGCCAAACCCAAACCCGCCTCCCTCAAGCACGCAAGGCACGCGCGCAGGCACGATCGAGGGGGGCGCGGTGCGGTGCCCAACAAGGAGATCCAGCAAGGGAGGGCGGTCGGGGCGGGCGTCTCGTGCAAAACGCGGCACTGGACCGTGGTAGTGGTGGTGGGGCAGATACAGGAAAAAATGGCGGAGTGGCTAATTCTGGCCAATGGAAAATCAGCACACATGTGGCACCTTTTTCCCATTTTCCAAGACGCCCAAAACGGGATGTTTTTTGGTGGGTGATTGCGTTCAAAGCACGGGCGCACGGGCCAGGCTGCCTCAGATCAGCCGCCGCGTCTGGTAAGTGCTAGCCACAGGTATTAAAGCACTCCCCCCGCCTGCCCTCTCTCTCGACTTTCCCTCCTGCATCACACACCCACTCTACAACACTCACCCCCAACAACCCCACCATCAACAACTACTTCTTTTCCATCTCCAACAATGGCTCGCACTAAGCAGACCGCCCGAAAGTCCACTGGTGGCAAGGCCCCCCGCAAGCAGCTTGCTTCCAAGGCTGGTGAGTTTCCTCTTCATCGTGCGGACCGCCGCGACATCGTCTCGGCGCGTCGTGCACTTCACATCATCCATCATCATGCTGACTCGAAACCATCACAGCCCGCAAGAGCGCCCCCTCTACCGGTGGTGTCAAGAAGCCTCACCGCTACAAGCCCGGTACCGTCGCTCTCCGTGAGATTCGTCGATACCAGAAGTCGACCGAGCTTCTCATCCGCAAGCTCCCCTTCCAGCGCCTGGTAAGCATTCCCCACATCCACACGCGTCGCGCCAAGCATGCACTCTAACACACTCGACACAGGTCCGCGAGATTGCCCAGGACTTCAAGAGCGATCTTCGCTTCCAGTCCTCCGCCATCGGTGCTCTCCAGGAGTCCGTCGAGTCTTACCTCGTCTCCCTCTTCGAGGACACCAACCTGTGCGCCATCCACGCCAAGCGTGTCACCATCCAGTCCAAGGACATCCAGCTGGCCCGTCGCCTCCGTGGCGAGCGCAACTAAGCGGATGCTTGGCTAAACCGGGCGGTTCACGAATTTGTTTTTGGCACGAGGGATATCATGGTTCGGGGGATAATCATGGCGTTACGATGAGAAACTTGCTTTACTCTACAGTTGGGATGTACATTACTCAGAGGCAGCCGTTTTGGCACTGCCCAATGCAACAGACCACCGGTCTATGATCACTTCAACTACTCATCCTGATGCATCCTGCAATTGACACCGCCGCGCTTTGACCATGACGCGTCACTCGCATAAATGTAAACACTGCACGATAACACAACTGAAACGTGAAACACGCCGCATTCGGGTGTCATACTATCCGCCAAGTGTCATGTCCCATCGCCTCGTGAGGGCATATGCATATTATTCGTCTGCCCCATATCATGTATACGACGTAGACGCTTTTGATAGGTCTCGGGCTGATGCGACATGGCAGCAAATACACGCTTTCATTTCCTGTCATGTGCCCTCTCTCCCTGCCTGGCCTCACTGGCATACTTGTTCTGTGCTCGCATAGCCACAATCAAGGCAGTAAGCGTTCTGCGATGCGAAACCCACTGCGCTGGGTTGCCTGCTTGAGTTGACTCATCCGCTAGGGTAGAGCTCTCCGCTTATTGTTGCCTCCCTCATGTCAAATTACAACGAGAGGCACGGGAGCTACGTGTGGTTAGGCGGGGGGGCCAAAAAGCTCGATACTACCTGGATGCATGGCCTTGATGGCCACTGCTCAGATTACTGTTTGCTTGTACATCTAAACCTCATCGCGGTGTGGCTGGAACTTCTTAGGTGCCGTGCAAGACGAAATCAATTGCATACATATTACCTACAAACCTATCTACGCCAAAGAATCAACATGATACGTTGGAAGCTGTGCCAAAACATCAAACCCGCCCGTGCCTACTTTTCCTAACCTGCCCATCACCAACCGACTGCTGGGCGTCGTCAGGTCATCCCAGTCGCCGTCCAACACAGCGTCCTTGAGGAAGGACAACGTCGTCTCGAAACTCATCTTGGTGAACGGGCTGACATTTCCCTTGAGACCCATTCGGTTGAACGGCGTGAATCCACCATTCCTCGTCATGTGGTCTGCAATCAGATTCAGGTGGCGATTATCCACCTTGATGCCGTGAGATCCGAAGACGCCCGCCAACTCCTGCACGATGTTGTGGCGAGCCGCCTCAACGCCATACACCTCCAACACCGCCGCAATGTCGTTGGTCTGGATTCGGTTCGGGTTGATGAAGTCGCTGTACCTTTGCATCGCCTGTAGGTTCACGCCGCTGGTGTGGATCACCCTTACATCCTTTTCCACAGTAAACGTGCAGGCTCCCACCCCGGAGATTTCCTGAATCACCGTCTTCTTCACTGCCTCCTGCACCAGGTTGAGCATCAAGACCTTGGGGATTGCCGAGTCGAATTCGAACGTGAAGCTGCAACGGCTTCCTGTCTTGTCGTCGCATTGGAAGTCCGTCACCTCGGCGTACTCGTCCATGACGCGCTCGGCACGAGCCTTGGCGGACCAAGAGCCACTGGCGTCTTCGTCGTCGTCGTCTTCCTCCGGGCGGGCCGCTGGGGGGCTTCCGCCAAAGCCCTCGTCATCCATCTCATCCGCCGCATCCATTGCACCCTCCCGTTGGATGGCATCATCGTCGTCGTCATTGGGTCCGTAGGATACTGCCTCGCTGCGGTTTGCCCGCTGCTTTGCATTCGTAGCATCGTCGTCGCCCTCGTCATCATCATCGTCGTCGTCCTGGTTCGCTTCCCTTTCTGCGTTGGGCGCAGCCGTTTCAACCACACCAGCCTTTACCCCGATCTCGGGTGTCGCCATGGTGGTCTGGGATTGGCGCTTCTTGATCTCCTTCTTAACCAGCGTTAATAGACGGCGAATCATCTTCTTCTCAACTGTGCCCATAACGTCTGAGATGCTGATGGCATACGTCTTGATGTACTCCTCCGACGGGAAGAACTTCATCCGGACTTGGTACATCTTCGCCATTCCGAACATCTTTCCACGTCCGACCTTCTCCTCCACCGTCACTTCGTCCAATACAAACCCGAGGGGTAGTACTGATATGGACTTGGCAAAGATCTCGGCGTCCTCAGTAGACATCTCGTCAATGGGGTACATCGACATAGATGGTGTGGAAATCTTATCACTGGCCGTCATCAAGATTTCTCGCAGACGTGGAATACCCAGTGTGACGTTTTTAGCCGAGTGTCCAGCCAAATGGAAGGTGTTCAGTGTCATCTGAGTCGACGGTTCACCCACAGACTGTCCTGCCACGATGCCCACGGCTTCTCCTGGCTCCACGAGAGATCGTAGATACTTCATTGCGAACAACATCTCTGCATTCTTTCGGTTGAGGCTCACTCGAGAGAGAGCCTGCTCCTTCTTGTCCTTCTTGTCTCGCACCAGACCGTCCTTGTTGTCCTTGAGGTAGCTGGTCATGGCTTCGTAGAACTTCTCAGAGGTAGCAAATGCTGTCGTGGCCGGGTTGAAGAGACTAGAGAGGGGATCATGTGCCTTGGGGTCCTTTGCCTTGGCATGCTTGATGGCCTTCTTCATGTACTTGGCAATGGAGTCACGGTTGGCGCCCAGCCGCTCGCCGACGCTGGGGTCGTATCGAAGCTGGGCAGCCTCCGAGGTGACATTCTCGAGAATGAAGCTGAAATCGGACAGGTATTTTTGCTTCGTGACATCGAGGCCATCCTCGCCGTAGAGAAATTGAATCATTGACCCATCTGCATCACGAACTGTAGTATCGTACGCGACAGTGAGACCTTCCATTCCCTTGATCACACATCTCTGAAGGTAGCCTGATCGGGACGTCTTGACAGCAGTGTCAATCAAACCTTCTCGTCCTGCCATGTGATGGAAGTAGTATTCCTGAGGTCGGATACCCGTCAAAAAGCGGTTAACGATGTAACCGCCAGCCCTTGCGTGGGTCTCAAATGGACGAAAACACGGCAACGACTTGCCGCTGACCATGGTGGGTACACGGCGTCCCTCCAAAACCTGCTGTCCAAGGTTACACGAAATCAAAGATGCGTTGACTCGAGATCCCTTGGCACCAGAGGTGGTCATGGCCTGCATCTGGTTTTTGGGGAATGGCTTCTCAAGTCCAACTGGCATAGTTGCCTGCTGAACAAGATCTGTGATTTTTGCAGTTCCTTGATTCATCAACATATCCAGGCCCTCTTGTTTGTTGTCGTCGCGTTGAACCTCCTCCAGACGCTCAAGAAGTAACGGGTCATTGGGTCCTGGGTTCTTCTCGAGAGAAACGTAACCAGAAGCAACTTCGAGGCCAACCTGGTCAGCAGCCTTCAGTGCCTTCTTACGCGCCTGGTCTCCTTCAGGAGTCAATCTCAAATCATCAATACCGCACGAAAAGGCTCGAACGTTGAGATATCTCGTCAGCAATCGTCCTAGACTGCTCAGGAGCTTGCCAGCAACGGCTGGGCCGTAAATCTCGTGGATAGCGTGGATGATACCACCCGAGCTGGGGCCAATCTGCGACTTGTCCAGAATTCCCGTGATGAACTCGCCATCCTGGAATAGTACCGATCCCTCCTCTGACTTTTTACCCCACTGCTCGGCTTTGATCTGCGTGTCTGCTCGCATGCAAAGGCCACCGCAGTTCGCAGGCTGCATGTTCTTAAGGATAGTCGTAATGATTTGCTTTCCAGTCCACCTGCGAACGGGTCGGATGACAGCCGGAGGAACAAGCTCGATCCTCTCACCAACGATGTGACCGCTTTCAGGGCGAAGAGCGTTGTACACCAGCTGTTGGTAGTCACCCTGGTTGAAGAATGTATCTCGGTTGCAGAGAGCGACGGACACGGAGATGTGATCCTGAATGAGACCTCGGAGTGGCTTGCCTGCCGTGCCAGAAAGATATTGGTGGTCGGTGTCGGCAATCTGCAAGGCTTCCGCACGGGCAACCTCGTTTTGAGGAAAATGCATGTTCATCTCATCACCATCGAAATCGGCGTTGTATGTATTGCAGTTGGCGTAATGCATGCGAATAGTCTTCTCGCCAGGCAGAACTCGAACTCGATGACCCATGATTGATGGCTTGTGCAATGTGGGCTGGCGGTTCATCAAGACAACATCACCATTGGTAAGGTGGCGATACACCTTCTTGTTTCTGGTTCGTGCCACGCTGCTGCTTGTAGGGGCCAACAGTTGGTTCGCCAATGAAATACGGTCGTCGACAGACTTGTTTCGAAGATTCACGATTTGACCGTTCTCGTTCTCGATTGCGAAAGCACCGGGCCACTTGTCAACACCATTGATGACGGCTTGCTGCATGTCCCTGAAGTTATGACTTGTCACCGGTTCGGGGTATGTCAACTTCTTCGCGAAGACGGGCGGGACACCGATTTCGTTGGTCTCGATGTTAGGATCCGGGGAGATAACACTTCGGGCGGCATAGTTGACTCGCTTTCCCATCATGTTCTTTCGGAAAAGTCCTTCCTTTTTCTCCAACTTTTGCTTGATGCCATCCTCATTGCGTTTGCCAGCAGCGCCCTGAATAGGATTCTTATCCTTGTCGATGAGCGAGTTGACTGCCTCCTGCAATTCGGTCCATGCTTGATGCAGTTGATTCACATCCGCTCGTTCCTCTTTGAGAGCTGAGTGTAACTGGGCGATTCTCCCACAACCTCTGAGAATGTTCTTGTACAGAGAATTCTGCTGCGCCTCGGAAATTTGAGCCTCTCCAGTCCTGGCTTCGGGGCGATACCGGTTGGGCGGGACCAAAATCGTCGTCATGAAGAACATCTCGGGTGTGACCTTTGGCGAGCTTCGTGTTGAAGGCTTGGCGCTGTAGAGAAGTGAGACCAGCTCTTGCTCCTTGACGAAAAGTTCGTTTAGGCGTGCTTGCACTTCCATGGCACTGATGTATCTTTGTGGGATAGCTGGGGAAGCAGTATCGACATCTGGCATATCAACATCTTGTTCAGCATCTTCGGCGTCGGTTTCGGCTGGTGATTTCTCGCGAGTTGGTGATCCCACATCCGCAACGCCTTCGTCGGATGAGTATCCGTCGGGCTTCTGCTTTGATGTGGCTTGGTGAACTCTAGCCATGGCATCCCGCTGCTTGAAATTTTTCTGGGCCATCTTGGCCTTCTCCTTGTCAGACAATGACCTCTCGAAAACCTTGACGAATCGATCTTTGCGATATGAAGGTGAGATACCACCACAGCTGGCGCAAAGTCTTCTTTTCGTGATCTCGGCAAGAAACTCCTTGATGACCTCACGTCGCATCTCGCTGGAGCCCTCATGCTTTCCTCTCTTGGTGTCGCCTCGCTTGACCTTGATGCCGCCAAGGCACTTTTCGACATACTTGTCCCTTGCACGGGTTACGTTATCGATTGAGGAATTGCCCTCTTCTTCCGCCTCGTCCTCCAACCCAGAAAACTCAGCGGCCTCAATAGCCAGATCATTTTCGCCGATGGAACCCACAATGTGGGCCTGTTGGATCAAGCCATGCTGCAGGAGCCTCAACTTGCAAATGTATTTGTGTAGGTCTTTCTGAGGCATTCGAAAACCCTTGCAGTAAACACAGCTAGCCTTGAGTAGACGGTACGCTTGGTCCATGAAAATGGGATGATAGACGGGGACGGGGAGTTGGATGTGGCCGGTATGGCCGGGGCAGGTAGCCTGGTTCAGGTTGCAAGTAGCACATCTGGGCAAGGAAACAGTGAGCGCATGTACACAATCGCATCGAAAAGCGAGAACACTTACGGTGCATCACCCCAAGAACCAAGGGCTGGGTCGTAGAGACCGCCAGCGACTGGGTTTAAGAGATTGTCGAAGGTGCTGTCATTCTCAATCCTCTTGACGGAGATCGCTCGGATCTCCTTGGGCGAGAGGAACTCGAATTCGACACTCTCCACGCTGGAGGGGACTGGCTGTGCGATATTCATCGTGAAGAAACAGTTGCTCAGTTGAGAGCAGAGAATTGGTGGCCAGGCGACGTCCTGGGTCAACTGGTCGAGTCCATTCCCGAGGCGCAAGTTGAAGGTGAAAGTGGTGGGGGCAGCTTGGAGGTGAACAAATTTTTGGCGGTGCGGAGTGGCAGAATTTTAGGCCGACGCTCGACGCACTGGCGCCAGTGGTACCCGCCTTGCTTGATTCATCAATCCAACACGCGCAAACACCACCTCGTCTGCTCTCAAGATCCAACCTTGCCGCCGAAATCCATCACCACCATCGCATTCGATTGACGCGCATAGCCGACGGCCTGCGCTACAAGCCGTACCTAGACACGGCCGAACCATCGACGCCCGGCAGGACCGTCAGACGCCAGAAACCATCGCCTACGCCGCGCCCCCGTCCAAATCATGGACGGTAAGAGCCAGTCTCCAGGCCTTGGGCCTCGGCATGATGCATCCTCTCGAGTTCAGAAACCCGAGTCCGCGGCCGACCGGATGGCAGCTCTCAAGGCTCGCGTTGCCGCTGCTATCGGAGGAAGCAAAGCAAAGGGTGGCTTGAATGTGGGCCTGCATCCAGCTTTGGAGGATCTAGGATCATGGAAACCCCCGAGCAAAACGAGAGATTCACCATCCACATCCTCACGCCCACGGCAGGATCAATTCCGGACTCAGGACTCACTAAAGTCCTCTGGCCCTCCGTCAAACAACCGAGACACGCGCGAGAACCCTTACTTTGACCCGAATGTGTCAGTGCAGGGAGGTGGTGGCAAACCCCGACAGTCGCGACAGTTGATTTTCAACCAAAAGGGCAAATATATACAACAAGCCAATGCTCTACGCCGTCAGGCGCCCTAGAGGCGATGAAGAAGCGCATTGCGGCGCAAACGCGGAAAGCAGGAATCGACGAAGACCTGGATGTGGAGAGAAACTTTGTTGTGGATGCCCCTCCAGATATTGAATGGTGGGATCAAGGCTTCGTGGATGGTGCAAACTACGACGTGCTGGATGACCCCTCTAAACTCAAAATCAACACAGAGGATAGCATCATTACCGAGTACATTCAACATCCCGTGGCCCTTGAACCACCACAAGACCGTCTTGCTCCGGCACCAAAGGCCATGTTCCTGACATCCAGGGAGCAAGCGAAGCTTCGGCGGCAACGAAGGATGGCGGAATTGAAGGAGATGCAGGCCAAGATTCGCTTGGGACTAGTGCCAGCACCACCACCCAAAGTGAAGAAGGGCAACCTGATGCGAGTCCTTGGTGATGGTACGTGGCCCCTTATTCTCTCATGTATTTGTTGTTTAGTGGCCATCTTTATGCTAACTTGTCTACAGTTGCCGTCAAGGATCCTACCGCCGTCGAGGCCCGAGTCAACCGCGAGATCGCAGAGCGCCATCAAAAACACGTCGAGGCAAACGACGACCGCAAATTGACCAAGGATCAGAAGCACGAAAAGTTGAGCACCAACCAGCAGAAGGACGCAGACAAGGGAATCCATATCCTTGTGTTTAAGATCAGCAGTTTAGCCAACGGCCAACACCGATACAAAATCGGTGTTAACGCTGAGCAAATGGCACTGTCGGGGATATGTGTTATGCACCCTAAGTTCAATCTAGTAATTGTGGAAGGAGGAGAGTGGAGCATCAAGAAATACAAGAAGCTCATGCTTAATCGCATCGACTGGACGGAAAATTCACCTTCGAGGGATCGTGATGGGAAACAGGGGGCCGTCCACGACTGGCTTGTCGCCGAAAACGATAAAGGCGAGCTTAAAGACATGTCGATGAACGAATGCAAGTTGGTTTTCGAAGGCGAGCAAAAAGCGCGAGCTTTCCGCAAATGGGGAAGCAAGGTCTGCGAAACAGATGCTGAGGCTCGAGAGGCACTGTCCCGCACTAAGATGGACAACTTCTGGTCGCTGGCTAAAGGCTTCGTTTAGGGCTGGGAGCCATGTATAATAATTGGCTGGAGATTCGCACCCACGTAGAAGGTGGGTGGATTCCATGGTGCCGACTGACAGTGGAACAATGGATTTATTCACATTGACGCCGCTAATAAGTCACCGAAATGATATTCTTGATCTTGCATGACATGGTCATTGAGCTCCCTGCCTCCGGGCGTGGAGGCAACGAAAGTTGTCGCGTATGAGCCATGAAGCAATTTATGGTTATGCACTTCTGGACTCTATTTGGCTGTCTGAATCGGAAGATGGCTTATATTTACATGCTCGCTCGGCTGAAGTCAACTGGTTTACCTACTATGCTCCTTGATAATATGCTGTCTTCTGAGAGTATCACTTATTAGCCCTCACTGCTATATCAGCATCGATGCAATCTAGGTTGGGATTCGATGGGCGATAGTCGTTTGCTACTAACCTACGGTGCGAAATGAAGCTCCCAACAACCCTCGTCCTTAAAACCCCGATTAAAAGTCTTTAGCATACACCTTTTGTTTGAGCTATCTCGGCGAAGTCCTTGGGAATCCTGCCCTTGCCAATTCCCTTGATGTACATCGAGTGGAGTTGTTCTCATTAAGCTCATCAACCACGACCCCTTGGTAGACTACTATCCAATTGGTCTATTTGGGCCATCCACTAGCAGCCACGTTAACGCATGGGGGCTGAGCCTTGTAAATGTGTTCAACTAAAATGGGTTTACTTTTCTGTAGTAGCCCAGTACATGCACCATCCTACTCTATCATGGATGTGCCTGATTCCACTGGGCGCATTCTCGTAGGCCTGACGAGGGCTTGGCAGAATACGCAATTCCTATTTTATGTCGCAACAGTTGAAGATGCCGGGCCAGAAAAAGGTCAGATGTTGAACAAGAGAAGCAAGACGAAATATTTTATTGCTATGCAATCGACAAAGGAACCTAAAAATGGTGGACTTCCCGGGTCATAGATTTGGAGGTCATCTTTCCTATCCAAAGAGTTCTGTGATGACCTCTGAATGAACGCCCCTGTGCGTTATTTTACCATAAACATTGATCACCCTCATAAAATCCTACAAAATTGTGCATAATCTGAAATCAATGAGCTATTCCGAATGACTGTCCCTGCTCTATCCAGGGGTCTGATAACCCAGGTCCATCCTTTGGACCTTGTATTGCCGTTATCCCAAAACGCCAAAATCGACATAAAATGTAATGCTTGGTTGGGTAGTTGCTGTTCCTCGGCCGTGAAACGCGTTTGGTGTTGATAATTGTAGACAAATAAAGACAGGAGCCACCGAAGCGAAATGTAAGTTCGCAAATATATATCCCCAACTCCGTTGAAAATCGCCTATGCGATTGAATACTTCTTGAGGAAGTCTCCGAAACATATAGAAAATTGAAGAAAATGGACTGGATGGTCGAGGCCGGTGGTTGGTTCAAAACACCAACGACTAGGGCCAGAAAGCTAGACTCATAGTTGAACCAGAAACAAAATAAAATACAAACAGTACTCAATCAAGACATATGCGAAATGGTGAGGACAATTGGGAGAAACCCCCCGAAACCGCGGAAGTAGACGAACGATTAGGGCGGGTGGGGTGGTTGACTAATAATGCCGTACCGACCTTTGGCAGAGAACGTAATAGGGGAGTTGATCCCAAACATGGTGTAAAAACTGCGACGGTATCCCGGCGCTTGGATTCTTAGATTGCTAGTGATACACCATGGCTTGTTGAAAATCGGTCGAGTTCGTAAATGGCGTCCGCGCTGGCCTTCTACAGAAGCTTTAGATGGTTTCCGAGTCGACGTCGAAGGCTGTTTGATTCTTCTGGTCGATCAAAAAGTCGAATGTCGGTATTCCGATTTAGATCGAGACTGATAATTCAAGGACGGAAGTCATCAGCATAGATGCGCTATCAAAAATCGTCTCTTCCATGTTGCCTAGGGTTCGTAGTCTCGGGAATCCTGCTCCTTGACCCGGTTAGCTATCAACGTCGAATCTTGACTGAGGAACTTGGTTTACCATGAATGCACGTGGATTTAAGACTCCAAGTCGACCCAGTGATGATAATAGACATACTAGGTGGAGGAAGAACCGAGATGAGAACTGACAGCCCGATTCCGATTTCGTAGTCCCATTTGCACATCAAGCCAAAAAGGGAGGCCGTCGTGTTGGCGTGGTCGTGATTTAGGCCATGCAAGGAGATGCTATGCAAAGATTCAAGACCAGAGCATAAGTTAAGAGAGATGGCGAGAGCCAGTGTTGGGTCGTTCTGGTCGGTTTACGATGCCCATGGCCCCAAAACCTTCCCCTTGGAGATTCAATGTACCAATGTCGAATCTCTTGGAGCACCCATCTTCCATGTGCCTATTGAATCACCACAATTAGTATGAATTCACCGATGTTGCTAGTAACAACTAAGACTTGCCTCCTAAGGGTGTCTTTCCGAGCAAAAAGTCGCCCGCAGAAGTCGCATTTGTGATTGCGCTCCTTCATGTGGACACTTTGGTGGTGCCGCTGTAGGTCGGTTTTGCGGACGAATTTCTTGGTACAGCCATCGACAGGACAGGGAAAGGGATATTCGCGCTTCTCGTCGTGGGTCTCTAGGTGAGACTTGTAGTTGTAACTGCGACTAAAGAACTTCCCGCACCCTTTGACCTCGCACTGAAAGTTAGCCTCCTCTTTCGTCGTATGTTTCCGTGGTGGACGCCGTGTTCTTGCCGGTTTCAGCATTCGTCTATCTTGTCCCAAATCAGACCCTTGAGCTTGGGGATCCAAGTACATCTGGGAAGCATCGCAGTCTTGCTTGGGCCACACGGGGACTGGGCTGTCGCCTAGGTCTGACTGGAGGTTTGGGGCAAAAGGGGTCCCCCCCGAGCTGTATGGCGCACTTGACGTAACAGAGGCTGGATAATGTTGCCGTTCAAACCCTTGACAGTAATTAGCAGAGCTCTCCATCCTCATCCGTTGGCTAGGCGCGTCGTGAAGATAGCCGTACGGATGCCTAGTGGGGATGGAGGACACCCTGGCGGGGCCACCAGTTGATGGCGGTGGCGGGTGCGGGAAGGAGTGGCTTGGAGGAGGCGGCAGGTAGGGTTCGTGGGTGCTAAAGGATGCTGGAATACAGGGCTCATAAGTCGCAAATGAATCGTAGTCGGCCGGTAAGATGTTAGGAACTGTCGAGGAAGAGACAGGTGCGGGCGCCGCCCCCATCTCGTCTGGCGTAACCCAGGTCGCGTGGCTCATGGCGGCCGATGGGAGAAGAATGGCTTCTGGATCGGAAAGGCGATGGGGCATGAAACTGGTTGATATGGAGTTGTGGGATGCAAGTATGGTGAGTGGTCTGGTCAGATGAGATGGAGACGGGTAACTGGCGCCAGGACCCCCGGGGGGACAAGATGTCTGCGACAGGGAGGGCGGCGATTTGAAGGACCTCTGCTGCGGTGGCACTGGGGATGTAGTTAACGAGGGAGGTGTGAGGTCCATGTCGAGGTTGCTGTGTGGCGTGCGCGGGCTGTTCCGGGAAGCCTTGACGAGGCCAAGAATTGCCAGATCCAGCTGGACACGCGCACCCAGCCCAGTAAAGAGACTCGCGGGAGCTGAACACCACGGCGGCCGGTAAGCTACGACGAAGAATCGAATCTCATCTGGAAGGCCTTGGTTTCGGGACGGCAGCTAGGCAGTGAGGCAACGCAGACAGGTCAACACGAGACGTCGAGGGCCGAAGGAGCTAGTGGTTCGGGTCCCGGGGGTGGGGAGGAAAAGAAGGCCAGGAAACAATTGACAGGTAGACTCGTCTGAGGCAGGTTTCCCGGACAAAGATGATCGGCACGAAACGAGAGGCGATGCCTCGTGGAGTGTATGGCCGACTGCCGTCGTGAATGGGTATAAGAAGGGAGGACGGGAGGCAGAGGGGAGGGCCGGAGTGGGCAACATTTACAAAGACACTTCACAGCGGAGCCTGCCGTTGACGAAACCGTTGTCGATGAATTAAACACATGTGAGGGTGAGGGTAGTGCGAAGGATCAGACTCCGCCGACATGGGGTCAGAAGAAACAGGCAGGATGATGGGGAGACAGCTTGCGTTCGCAGCGTCCCAGGCCAGTAGGGACGTGTGATGAAGCGGGTGATGGGGCCGGGGCCGAGAACGAAATGAGGACCAGGTCAGGGGTCTTGTTCGCCAACCACAAGGCCGGGGCATCTTGGACTTGACAGATCTTGATGGGTGAGTGGGAGTTCCAAGGAGATAACGGTTTAGGCGGGTCTATCTCCTTGCACATTCGTCGAAATTGGCTCAGGCTCGGGACGCATCACAGAGTAGGACATTCGACCCTACTCCTCACTATAACGGAAGGAGGAGGACCTGTTTGTTGTAGGGGGGGTTAAAGGGGTGGGATGACAAAGGGAGTGGGTGCTAGGAGGAGAATGAAGAGAGAGAGGTAGGGTGGGAGAGAAGCGTTGCAGAGACAGAGAGGCAACGGAGAGCGTGCCGAGAGTGTGCGTGTGTGAGAGAGAGATAGAGGGGAGATGGTGATAGAACACCAGGGCCCATCAACCACAGATTGGGGCCACATGGGTCCAAGGGACTGGGTCCCCATGAACAAACCGAAAGGTTTCTCCACAAAGAGGAACCAACTTGAACAGAACCGTCCGAGTGCGCTCCCCATGCAACGACACTTGGCCCCCATGGGCTCAATGATCCATGCTCTAACGGCCTGGTCCGGGTGGGTGGTGTAGCCATAATCACTACAAGGGACTTCCTGGGAGACGGACTGTCAAACGAGAGACGGCAAATGGCAGACGGCAAGGTAAGGTACAGACGGGTAGGTACAGTCCCATGGGCCGTCAAAGCAGACCCAAACCCAATCCCAAGGCGGCCAAGTCAACCACCGCCAAAATATATGGATAATACCGGATTGGCTCGCCAACGGGGTTGAGCCTGAGTTGAGTCCCGGGTTGAACTTGAGCCTGGACGACGCCCTGCAGACAGGGACCACTCGGTCCTTGCGCTGACAGGCACGGCAAGGCGCCTTACCTACATAGTACTCGACAGGCGAACGCCCACAGGCGTGCATCGATCAAGGGGATGGATCGCACGCGAGCTTGTCATCGCCATGTACCAGGGAGGTAGGCCTGTTCTCCGTCTTCCGTAAACAGTCGGGGTGGTTTGCCGCCTCAGAGTCGAGAACCGGATCATGTGGCGCGAGTCGGGGCATTGCCAGGCGAGTCCAATCCCAGACTGGACTAGATCAGATACAATGACCTTGACGTACATGTATGACGGGGCGAACGAGAGGAGGACAAAGGACGAAACAGGACAGACCCTGGTCGGCCGCTCGGAATGGTGACCTGTGAAGAACAATGAGGGCCGCTGCTCCGAGCTGGTTGGAACAGACTAAGGATCCCTCCAGGAGAGGTCCCTGCTAGTAGGAACTTTAGGGAACTGTGATGTAACACAGGCACCGTGTCACAGTGGTATCCAGCACGGATCCCACCAGGCGACCCAGGGCGACCCAGGACGACCGTTGGGCATTCCCCAGTGGTTCTCCGGGTCATTTTTTTTTTCTCTGGCCGTTGAAGAACCCTACCCGCCATTGTACCTGGAATCGAGCGGCTGGCCACGGTGTACTTCCGCGATGCAGTGGCTTTCCCTCTCTGCGGTTGGTTCCTCCCCAGTGGCTCAGCTACCCTACCTCTAAGGCCGCATCAGGAAAGTACCTAACCGCCTGCCTCGGGACTTGCCCACCTGGGAAACTGCGTGCAGTTGGTAGGGTCTCCATACCGGGTAGTACCTCCCTCCTACCTAGGTACCTCGGTGCTCCGTAAGTCAAGTTGGTCAGCTTGGGGGGTCTTGAGCGCGAGGGGTCCGGGCACCCAGTGGAGGAGGGAGCCCCCTTGTAAATCCCCTGTAGCGTGACCCTAGGCCCGACGACCCTATGACCCTTTGACATGTTCGGAATATTTGCGGATCGAGACTGAAATGGGGACGATGGCGATGGGCCTTCCAATACGTCCCACCACACAGATTAGTTGGGCACGCCTTGGCCGTGCTTGACTATGCCCGGGCCATTGTTGGCACCCCCCTGTCCAGTCTGGCGTATTTGGTTCGTTCTGGGTGGGCCGTGTGTGGTTGTCAAGGTTGCGGGCTGTGGCTCTCTCGGGCCGCCTTGTGGAGATGGGACATGACGGGCATGGATGCCTGTTTACGTCTCCCCCATGGCCCATGCCATGCTGCGATATCGCCCCCCGACGCCCACGCCCACGCCCGCCTGCGCCGCGCCCGCGCCCCCCGGATCGTGGACGATGCAGAAACAACGGCGATGGCGCTGAATCTAGCGCCTGTGCGACTTGAAAACCCTTAGCCAGAGGGGGGGACAGGCGCCGGGTGCGCGCCTGGGTGCGCGCCGAAGCAACCACGCAAGCCATTTGTGGCCTGACACCACCAGACCAAGCCAACCTGGCAGGAGCGGGCGGGACAACATTGACGGCGCGCTGCGAGCGGGGGGGGCGGCTGGGAGCATTGTGCAGGAGCATTGTCCCAATCGGTCCTCCCTGGCCTCTGCCTGCTTCCGTCTCGACTGATTTCCCATCCACCCGGTGGTCGACGAGCCTATGGCTAGGCGCCCGTTTTGCCGCCGGGGCGCCTGAGTCACCCTGTGGGCAGAGACGAGAGACCTCACTCGGGTTGGTTCGTATGGCACTTTGGCACCGAGGTGGCCTGTGTTCCTCCAGATGGTACGTACACGGGGCACGAGCACGGGGAGTACGCACTACGACGTGGGACTGTCGGGCATGCATTGCCTTGCCGTGGCTAAATTTGCTATTTGCAAGTAATCGTCAGATGCGCCAGAAACGTCCCAGAAACGTGCCGGAGACATCCCGGGGATGGCGATGTGATGTGGAATTGTGGGATTGTGGATTAATGGCCCTGCACAGCGCGCGGCTTGTACTCCTCCTCGAGAAACTTGACGTCCTGCTCGGTGAGCCGAACCTGCAGCGCGCCAACCGCCTCTTCGATTCTCTCGAGCTTGTTCAGGCCTAGGATCGGGCAACAGCCCTTGTGCAGCACCCACGCCGCCGCCAGCACGGCCATGCTGACACCCTTCTTTTTGGCTAGCTGCTCGACTCGGCCGACGACCTCGCTGCTGACTCCCACGTTCCATACGGCGCTGTGCTTGTCCCCGCGCGCTCGTTCGCTCTCGGCCGTGCCCCAGGGTCGGGTGAGAAGGCCCCGGGCCATTGGCGACCAAGGAATGATGCCAACCCCCGTCGCCTTGCAAAAGGGAATCATCTCCCGCTCCTCCTCCCGATAGACCAGGTTGTAGAAGTTCTGCATGGAGATGAACTTGGTCCACCCTTTCAGCTCTGCAATGTGCTGCAGCCGGGCAAACTCCCATGTCCACATGGAGCTGGCTCCGATGTATCGCACTTTGCCAGACATGACCACGTCGTGCAGGGCTCTCATAATCTCTTCCGGTGGCGTGTCCCGGTCTAGGCGATGGATCTGGAGAACGTCTAATAAACCACATCCCGGTCATCAGCATGGATCGATACAGCCCGGGCGCGCCCAGCGCATGGGCCTCCTTGGGGGGAACACCACGTATCCATTTGGAATAAACCCTGGTCGTCTGCACAGCTTTCTGCTTTTGGAATGCCATGGGCCGCAGCCGAAACGGCAACATTTGCGGATCCAGCACAGCAGCCAGCGACAGCGACAACAGAGAGGATGAATCCTGGGGGGCTGCCAGGATTCTACTGCCCACCACCGCCACTGGGTAGTTATCGCTGGCGACGACTACGTACAAAGCATTGGGGATAACTATACACTTACCAATGTAATCCATATCGAGGCGTCGAAGGCAACCATCAACCGCATCAAATATGTGCTTTCTCGAAAGGCCCATCTGGTTCACTATCGCTCCGTCGTTGATGGGGGCGACCCGGACGCCTTCTCCTTCAGTGATAGGGAAGTAGACCTTGCTAAGGATTGTGACCTTGTTCCGAGGAATACTATATTTCTTGAGTGCCTTGCCAACAATTACCTCAGACGCTCCGTTCGAATAGAAGTCGGCCGTATCCTGTCTCATGGGTTAGCCAACTCTTTCTGAAAGACTCCTAACCGTTATCATGGAGTCGTACATACCCATGTGTTTATGCCGAGATCATAAGCCTTCTTAAGCAGCTCGAGGCCTTCTTCCTCATCCAGGGTCCAGGGTGAACCCTCCCACTTGGAGCTGCCAAAGACCATGCATCCCATGATAATCTTGGAGACCTTGAGGCCGCTCTCGCCAAGTCTGCCGTGTTCAGTCAGTTGACATGAGACCATTGCAATAGGCGCCGTAACTAAACGTGTCGCAACTCGAGACATGGGGTTACCTGCCTCGTGTATTCCATCTTGACCTGTCGTGCCGAGGTCACACAGTTCGATCCAATTGCTTCTGTCCTGGGCGTCGGAGGTGGTTCTGGTTGCCAGAGCGAGGAGAAAGATGCCAGCGTGTCACAATTGTTTCTAGGGAACAACTCCTCGTTCACTGTTGACTCATCTGGCTCCTCTCCAACTAGCTCTATCCCCACCTCGGAAATGTTTCCCCGCAGTTTTGACGCCGTCGAGATCCATCATAGGTTGTTTTTAGGGAAATCGGAAATGCGGAAAGAACATACCGCGTTGGTAAGGATGCATGAAAGTCAGCCCGGGACGCCCGCAACGATGCCCATGCAGATCTCCTCTTACCTTCGATACTCTGGTGTGGAGTTGATGCTCCGGGAATGGTGGGGCCACCGGAGGAGTGATCGAGATGTCTTCCCCGAGGCAAAGAGGATGGAAATCCCCGAGGCTTTACATGCCTGTACCGGCTCGGTATCCGTGCTGCCGTGGTTGCATACGGGTAGCGTGCTTCCATGTCATAATAGACGCTTGGTATGGAGAAATCGAGATATATCGCGAATGCCTCCATGCCATGCAGCAAAGAGAAAGCAGGATTTCTCATCGAATATCTATTCCCAGTCCATCAAATCCCAATTTCGCAGAATCGCGCACACAGTAAAAGAGAATACAAATGATCTTCTCCCCCGGAACCCAATTGTTCCTCAGAAAGCCAAGTGACCAACCCGAAAGCAAGTGACCAACCAAATATCAGGTGCCATTTAAACATTTGATGGTTGTACCAAACTGTGTGGTGTCCTAAACCCCGGTCGCGTTCTAAATTAATACCCAAAATTACTCTCGTCACTCACTTTGGTAGTTTCACATGTCGGTCTCCATGACCCCGCGTATTGAGGGAATCGACCGCGGTCAGTTCAAGTCTAAAATACTGACTGCCACTAGTAGCGTTGAGAAGGCCGATATCTTCGGACCGGTTATTCCCCATTTGACATAGTTCTAATTTAACGAAATGTCCGCCATCCAAAGAGACAGTGCTTGAAGCAAGATATCGTCAGTTATGGGACCGTCAGGTCTAGGGTAAGGTCCGCTCTGTAATTGATCCTGCCTTGGGTGCCTGTTTTGTAGCATGTGAATGACCCTATGTACCCTGGCCTCAATCACAAGTACTTGTGTGGCATTCACAGTGACTTCAGCATGTCTAGATACCTGCCAAAGCCGGCACAGTACTTATCGATACCCGAATTCGCAGCCCCACTTTTTAAAGGCAGCATGAAATCGAGCAGCTCCTCCCACGTCATCGACCTGAAGGACTAAGGCCGGTGAACCAAACACCACGTTGTCTGCCTATGCCCAGTTGATGATTTTCCAGCCTAACAACCCGAATGACAAGCAACGAGTCCCGCATCGACCTACCTCTATGGCCCATCCGATAGCCACGCCGCCTGCACCCAGCTGCTCGAGGCTCGATGTCACTAGATCGTTGCTACTAGTGACGACATTATAGGCACCACCATGGCAAACCACAACAACAACGATCACGACCACACATACGGGACCAAGTGCCGCCTAGCCCCCGTCGCCCGCATCGATAGCGAAGATGGAATACCTACAGTAGAAGCCCAGTTCTTCTACTCGTCCGTTATCCCCATCGACGACCCGCTGTCAACCAGCTCCACGCCTGGTCCTCCGGAGGCGAGGTCCGCTAGGGGCCAGCTGCGCCCGTTTGGTCGAGGTGACAATAATGCCCTTGAGAAGGGTTGGCTGAGCCTCATGTCCGATGACAATCGGCGAGCTCATGAAGATATGAGGCAAGGCCACGCCCTGGATGCCCACTCATCCCAAACCACTACAGACAAGCTGGCGTCGCTCGTTCAGGACATCGCGTCCACGCACTGGCACAGGCATCGCAGCGAACATCAGCCTCAGGACCGATCGATATCTTCACACGACGCTCTACCAAGAACCACTATACCTGCCTGCTGCTCTAAGCTGGTTGTTGATGTTTCCGAGGAGCTCGAGCAAACCTTCTGTGCCTTGGTCAGGAAGCGGATCCCCGCCCTTGGTCTCGATGAGGTGATGCACCGGGTTATTCTAGCTCTCGGTCGTCTTCGAGGGGAAGCAGCTAGCACTACCGAAGGACGTCCTTCAACTGCGGATACTCCCACAAGCCGTTCCCGAACCGGATCTAATGCCAACCCAATGTCGCACCCCATATCCCGAATTTTCAAGACGACGACCGAATATCGAAGCGCGACAAGCCGAAGCCAAGGAACCCCGCCCCTCAGCGGTGGGATAGATATCCAAACACATGCTCTGTCAACATCTCAGCCCAAGACCCGATCACCTCGAGCACAGACCCCCGTGGGCAGTCCGGCACTTGCTCGAACGCCACTTTTGGATGATGGTATCTCAGGAAGACCATTTGTCCGAGTCGGCACCCCCGAATCATACCCAGATGCTCCCCTACGTGGATCAGATAAACCCTTGACAGGTGTGCCGACCAATGAGGACCATGACGATGCGATTGGCACACAACACAGTGAACCCGAAACCGCGGAGAGGATAGCCACTGCCATGGATGGGAAGCATCGACCGGAAGCTGTCGAAATCGCCGTCGGAGTGTCGAGACTGCATATGGTATCACTGCCCATGCTTCAGATGAAACCAATATACTGGTCACCGGTGAATGATGTCGCAGTGGTTATGAGAGCTACATGGTTCTATAGGTGAGTTTTTGATACATGCGAAGGTCTTGGCGAATACACTAACATGGTTAAGGGATACCATGCTTCCAATTCCCGCTGCTGTTGCAAACCAACTCGAGGCTGGCTTTCAGGAGCTCAAGCCATGGACGGAGACCTGGAGTGACGAAATACGGTGTGCCATAGACGTTGGGCCCCTTGGCGAGGAAAAGGTCTCACATCGACTATGGCCCAAGGACTCTGAGTTTACATCTGAATACGATGATGGAGTAATAGAGAACACCATATCATCCGACCAATTCTGCGCAGCCCGCTGCTCCCGCGGAGAAGCCGCTGCTGAGGGAACCATTGAGACGACCTCGATGGACAAGGCCGAATCACCAAACCACCCCTTTTCGAACTACCATGTAATCTACAAGAACCCGACCCAGGCTTTTCTCCTGAAACCCAGCCTCAAACCATCGGCATATTATGGTAGACGACCGGTTTGGAAGATTGTGAAAGGGTTGACAGTTGGAGTCCCGGTTGTGAGGGGATTCGACCGTAATGCCTGGGAACGCATTCACCACAAGAGGAAGGCGCCTAACAAACCAGGGGTTTCCGCAGCGGACGAATCTCATGAGAGCACTGGACAAGGTGTGTGCTCTGCTTGCAAGGCCGAAAAAGAACGAGGGCAGGTCACCGATCTTGTTCTTGTGGCCCACGGAATCGGCCAGAAATTTGCGGAGCGGGTGGAGAGCTATCACTTCACGCACGCCGTAAGCGGCTTCCGACGCGCAGTGAACATGGAACTCCAGAGCTCAATTGTTCAAGAAGTGCTCCGTGAGGGCCAGAATGGCCTGATGATTCTGCCCCTGAACTGGAGAACGGGCCTGTCCTTCGAAGACGGAGGCCCGATGAGAGAGGAGGACAAGGCGGCATACACACCTGATGGCTTTGGATTGAAAGACATTGAGCCTGATACCATACCCGCCGTTCGCAGTATGATATCGGATGTCATGTTTGACATTCCGTTTTACATGTCTCATCACAAGGGAAAGATGATCAAGGCCCTGGTGTCCGAAGCAAACAGGGTCTACCGGCTGTGGTGTCGCAATAACGCAGGCTTTGCGGAAAATGGGCGTGTTCACCTCATCGGCCACTCTTTGGGTAGCGCAATGGCCCTCGAGGTTCTATCGCATCAGCCGACGATGGTGCCGAAAATTGACTTGTCCCTTAAAGACCCCGAGACACGGTTCTTCGAGTTCGATACTGCGAACCTGTTCCTCGCTGGGAGTCCGGCAGGTTTCTTCCTACTCCTAGAGCGAGGAACTTTAATGCCTCGACGTGGACGAATGAAACCAGGGGCCGATTCGAGTGACATTGTTGCCAATGGTGTCGTTGGAGAGGCTGGTACCTTCGGATGCCTAGCTGTCGAAAATATTTACAATGTCCTCGCCAAGGAAGATCCCATCGCCTATCTCCTCAACGGAGCTGTGGATCCCCTTTATGCCTCGAGTCTAAAGTCGGCCTATGTCCCCAGCATCGCCAGCTCGCTCTGGAAGTCAGTCGGCGACGCGGTGCGCAACGTCGTGCCAGGCATGACCCCGGCACCAAATACGCTCGCACCAGAGCCAGAACGACCCACGACGATCCGACTCCCCTCGCAGCTTGAGCTGGAAGTCCACGACTTCACCCGTGAAGAGATTGCCGAAAAGAAGGCGTTCCTCCTCAATGACAACGGCCAGATCGACTGGTATCTTCGTTCCGGCGGCGGCCCACTGGAGATCCAGTACTTGAACATGTTGAGCGCTCATTCGAGCTATTGGACCAACAACGACTTTATCCGTATGCTATGTATCGAAATCGGGAGACGGCCAGGTCGGGCTCACACACTTCCGGCCATGAGAGCCGTCAAGACCACCAAGAGGTTGTTGGTCAACTAGATTGTCATTCTATAGCACCACCACGACCGCGAACTGAGCACGCGTTGTTTTAACTTTTTTTAACTTTTTTTTAATAGATTGGCGCGATGGAGCGAGTGTTTGGAGTATTTGGAGTCGCGAGATACACAAAGAGGGCCCTTACATAGAATACCCCGCGGAGAGGGCCGCGGCATACATAGATGGTATTGATTGCACGCTTTTAGATATACCAACACTTTTGTTGTTACAATGTTACATCCTTTCCCCGCTTCAAGTGACAATTTCATTGGGAAGATCGAACCGGATGATAAACCTAGAAACCTAGAAACCCTCCAACTCCATCATATCCTGATCTAGCTCTTCGTCGTCGTAATCGTAGTTGTTCTGGAGTGTGGACTGAGGGTTCTGCGCCGCCTCCTCGAGCTCTTTGATCCGCTCCATGTCCATCTTTTCTTTGTGCTCCCTGAGGTCTCTGGGGCCCCATGTACTGATTCCGTCCTGGTCCTTGGCCCGGAAGGGTTGCGCCATAGTCCGCAAGAACCTCCTCGCGCTGCTAACAGCCATATCGGTGCTCAGGTTCACGTCGGCTTCTTGGAGACCTTGGTTGATCCACTTGGGTAGTTGCGTCCGCTTCTTCTGGAATCGACGATCTGCAAGAACCATGATCCCATAATCGTCCTTTCCACGCAGGACTCGACCAAGACATTGCGCAGCGTGACGCATAGCGTCGAAGGAGAGAAAGTCGTTTTCCTTGATACGATATGTTTCCCGCAGGAATTCCAGTCTGGCCTTGAGGATACGCGACTCAGTGTACTGGAAAGGCACTCCAATACAGAGCACGGTCCGGCCGTACTGGTGGTCGAAATCAATTCCCTCGGAAACCTTTCCTCGCGCGACACAGAGAAGTACGGCTCCTCGCCCGTTGCAGCATGCCGTGCGATACGTCTCTAGCGCAAGTGACGTTTCTTGGGCGTCGGGCGTCTCGACTAGAATGAGCTTATACTTCCACACTTCATCCAGGATGCCCATTCCTTGCCACATGCTGATGATAGATTCCATGTATAGATATGACGGGAAGAAGACAACCATGCCATCAGGTGTAATTTTGGCAAATTCTGTCAATAGATTGCCATAATTTCGAACCACACTGGGCTCATTTCTGACTTGGAAGCTCGTTGACACTGATGCCTGGTCACTCCCTCTGGTGACGATCATGGGCAAGAATGATCGTCGAGCAAGTGTCATAGCGTAAGACTCCTGAATAACCGTTTCAAAGTCCAGCATTTTGGGGTATATTTCCAAAGGGGAGATAGTTCCTGACGTGATAATGACGGAATAGAATCTCTCAAACACCGGCCGGATGGCAATTGCGGCATCGAGGCAGGTGAAATGGAGAATGGGGTTGGGTACTTCGGCAGTGTCAGACTCGTAGGGCTCCAGGATGAGAAGGAATCCTTTCTCATAGGTTGCTACAAGCGTGGCAAAGGTTGCGACTTCTTGTAATGGTTGGTAGTCCTCAATGTTGGTGAGCTCGAGGGTTCTCACCAACGACGTTAGTCGTTCAGCACAGAACCTCAATGGCTTCTTCTCGATGAATGTGTGTTCTCGTAGGTGAGAAAGGAACGATGGTGGCGTCTCTGAAATGACTTGGCGGACCTTCATCCGTGTCTGAATTTGGGGTTAGAGCTGGTCTACTTTAACAGAGAACCTGAGAATAAGTACCTTCAGATATTCGATGAATCGTTTCAGGAAGGCTACAAAATGTTCCGCTCTTCTGATGTTGCCCGGCACGGCCTCCTTTAGGAGATCCTCTGGGAGCGCTATGAAACTATCAGCCATACTCATAGACTCAAAATTGGTCGAAGTTCAAGGGAGAGCATACCTGGATTCGACATGAAGGCATCTTCCTGGCGGGCTTCGTCCGCGTCACGAAGTCCTTGAACGAGCTTCTGGTACTCATTCTGCAGTTGCTCCTGATCAGTATCCCGCATCTGAGCGATCCTGGTTTCAAGGTTTTGGGCGCCACGAGTCGCCTTGCGCAATGAGTCCTCGGTAATATCGGTGCTCAGAGATTCGATACAAACGTTGTCGATGTTGTGGGCTTCGTCAAAGACGACGATGCAATCTTTGGAAAAGTCCCGAGACACTCGTTCCGCAATCTTAGGATCGAGTAGGTAGTGATAGGAGAAAATGACGACATTGCAGTATTGCATCTGCGAATGGTTGTCAGCATCTTGGAAACTTATGCGTGCTTGGCTTCGTGGAACTTACCATACGCCGGGCAGTGAAGTATGGGCACTGCTTGTGCTCTTCACCATAGCGAAGGATATCATCAAAAGACCAAACACCATTCGGGATTAGGTTATGGGGCTCTAGGAGGTCCAGGTTCTATGCTGGTAGGTTAGCCTGATTCGCAAGAACATAGGGTTGTCAATAACCATACGTCATGGTAGACACAAACGTCCACGCTCTCACCCCGATCTTTCTTCTCTTTGACGAAACCGGCTGTGAGACTTCTGCATCGAGCATCAACAACTGAACCGCTCTTCTCCCGTTTTACTGAAGGATGAAGACACAGGTTTTTTCGGCTGGTCAAGCCAAGACCGCGGAACTCTTCCTCGTAGCCAAGTTGCTCAGTTCGATACTTCATAAGAGACTTAAGCTCGACTAATGCCTTCTCAATCTCTGACATCGTACCTGAAATAAGGAAGGTGAGTGAGCGGGGCGAGTAGAACTAGAGTGAAGAAAACGCACGAGAGCAGTAGATGAGCTTGCGCTTCTCAGGCATGTATTGCTGGTAAGCAACGATGAGGGAAAGCAAGGATACAGTCTTGCCAGTGCCCGAAGGCATTTCCAAGACGCAGTGACCCCCGGCATCCAAGGTCTCTAATTTTTGAATCAAAGATTAGTCAACGCAATGGATGGGGAGAAAGAGGAGGGACGGGAATGGCGTACTTTTGAGATCGCACATGTAGCTATGCGATGGGATGGATGGTTAGCCTGGGACCCAACCTAGGTCGAGCTAGAGAGAACTCACGCATATTGCTCTGGTGCAACCCAAGGGTTAGTCTAGATCAATAGCTATGGGTGGGAGAAGTTTCATGGGCACACCTGGGTATATCTTGGGGTAGGGGAAGAGCACTGGTAGATCACTAGGGCGAGGGTTAGCATGAGGCTGGCACTGGCAAAAGGTCGTCCGGGAGACCATACTCGATATTGAACTTCATGATGGCGACGGAATAGGCACCGGGGCATGCCCTCGGTGATTTCCAGGAGTGGCCGAGGTGAAGTGTTGATCGGACGGGTGGACGACGTGTTGCGTGACGGGCAGGTTCTGAAGCAGAGCCAAGCTGTCGCGAAGCCACGTGACCACATGCACTGATGTCACAGCGTCCCGATCAGTCAGCAGTTTCTATCGTTGGTGGCCTGTGCCCCCCTGAAGGCGAAGTGGAGGCGTAGCGGGGCTGCACCTCATCCATCCACCTGGATTTGGTACGAGCGCGAGATTTCACCACTGGTGCCATGTACTGTGCGAGATAGTTGGTACCTAACCCCAATGGAGGGATAGATCTGGGACGAGATATGTCGGCGAGCAGTCAAGCCCCGAGATCCGCTGTGGGCAATCTGTGGTGGGGGCTACGGCACCGTTGGTATCGGGAGCATGCCTGGTGGACCAGTTAGATGCCAGCTGATATCAATATGACTAGCACCGGTATCAAGAGGTCAGACTAGTGTTGATGTGCCGGCGTCGACGGCATCGAGACAAAATGCTAGCAATTGCAATGAGCCAAGCTGACCTGCCACCCTCCGTAGTGTGTGCTGGTTGAGGCACTATGTCTATCACCAGGTGCAGCCGGAGCTATGGCCTTAGGGCTAATTAGGAGGGGTTGTGCTCAGAGCTAGCAGGCAGCTCAACGAGAGCCTAATCTGGCAGGTTTATAGTTAGACCGGACGTTTTATGGCTGACCCAAGTAGTGTAGTCGCGAGTTGTGGCGAGATCATTTGAGGAGACAAGATGACAGACGACAGTGACAACCCCGCGCCCCTCCTTCCCCGCGCTGTCCCATGGTGGCTGCTGAGACGAAGCTAGGGTGAGAGAGACATCAGTCCCGGGAACGTGTAAGCAGTCAGATTGCAAATCGATCAAAAATATTACGAGCGATGGAACCCGTGAAAGGGGGAGCTGGGCGGTTTGATTAAGCTCGTGGGTTCATCCTGGACATCGGGAGCCACTCTTCAGAGTGCAGCGGGTATCCGGGGAACCAAACGACGTCGGTCTTGGGGACGGCCGACTGGCTGGCTCCGCGATCAACAGACTGCACCAACCGCGTGTTTCGAAAGAGCGCAGACCAACCCTCACCTCGGCGACCAAGTTGCACCTCGCAGCAACGAGCGTGTGAGCATGTGGTGGAGTGGGCGTCGTCCTTGAGCTGGGGAGTTGGGGAGCAAGCTCCGTCGCCGGCACTAATGCAGTGGTCTCACTGATCTGGCGCCAACTCCACCACCACCTTGCCTCACCTCACACCTGGGCTCACATCCTTGATGCATGGCCTCACCTCAATTTCTGACCTCCGGGACCGGGACCGGGACTAGGGAGGTTTTGATCCTTTTATGACGAAGGGAGATTTGTTCTCTGTTGGAACCCATCAATTAGGCAAAACAGAGATGGATCATGGCAGATCTAAGACGGCACAACTCCACAGACGCTACAGGCAGCCCAGAGTGGTTCTTAGGAAGCTTTTCTCTGGAGACGGTGCTTGGAGGAGGTGCATACAGTGCTGAACAGCCGACCCAGCACAGTATCATCCAGACATGGCGCGGGCGGCAGGCGCTCCCCGCCCATCATGGTTTCCCTTGGCCAACCACGTGCCGTGTCCAGCGCCCTTTCCCCGCTTCCCACCCGCGCTAGCCTTCTCCAATTGGCCCGTGCACTAAGCCATCAGCCACCTTGGGCGTGGTCACTGGTCAGTCACTATCACTGCATTGCATGCGCCGCGCTCTCTTCTCTCGCTGCTCCAGTGATCCATGGCCGACGATCCATGGTGACTGAATGTCAATGGCTGGCCATCCATGGCTGATACAGGACATACGTCCCATGTGCCGTCTTGATGTGCAGACTACGGAGGACTTGTACAGTGCTAATCTACCCGTCCACCACTTCACACAACACACCAGCACCAGCGCCCATGTCGGGACGAAGACGGGGAAGGACACACGCGCCGCCTTATCAGCAATTCGCCATCTTCCGGTCGCCATCCGCCATTGCACATTACCAACAAACAATGTCCACCACCACCTCCGCCAACAACTACTACTCCTACTGCCCCGACTTCCGTTCGCGATCCAGTCCTCCCTCCCTCCTTCTTCTTCTTCTTTCTCGCCTTCCGCGTTGCGTCCTCAGCGACACCATTCTTCTTCCGTGTCTACCGTCATCGTCATCGGTCTCACTCACAGTCCGTCCCCGCAAGTCAGGCTATCTATCCGTCATCCTTGCACAGAACGTGACAACATAAGAAGCCACTGCCAGTCGCCTCGGTCGTCTGTTCGTCTGCTCGTCCCCCCAGCATCAGCATCGTCAACTTCCCCCCTTGGAATATCCTTCCCCTCCATCGCCGCCCACCGCGTCGCTATCGTCACTGCTTGGTGGTCCACAGCTCTTGTAGCTTCGTCCTCGCATAACCGCATCTACTTTATCTTGCAATTCGTCTCACAACCAAAGGACCAGATCCCTTGGAGCTTCCCCCGCCGCTTGTGCCATATCCTCTTGTCCGACCGAACACCAAGTCACCAAGTCTGATCCCGCACAACTTGGTGCCGACCCACTGTCGTCCCCAATCCCTCGTCCGTCTCCATCTCCATTTTATTCGGTCCAACTCTGCTGTCCCTCGCGCCTGCTCCTCGTACCTGCTTCGCGTCCTGGGTCCAGGCATGTGCGACAAAAGCCAGCCTGCAGTAAGAAAGAAGCTGTGTGCGTCTCGTCCTATCTTGCCAGTCTTTTGATCCGTAGCCCCAGTCCTCTGACTCTCTCATCCAGCGTCCTGCGGCTAAAGCCGAATATCAACATATCCTCTACCAAGGCCTCACGTCTGTTTGACCGTCCGTCCCCTTGGCCCGACCGTCGCCTCGCCGTACATCCTTACGTACCAGACCCCCACCCGCACGCTTCCCGAAATCATTACACACGCCGTCGATCGGACCTCGCTCGAGACATTCGCCGCGACCGCTGATATGGCTACCATTGCTCTCCCCAGACCTATCCCGCCGCATCGTCCCTCTGCGAACATCACACCGCCCCTTTCCCTCGAATCCATCAACTCCTCCTCTCCTGCACAATGTTCTGTTCCCGTCCCGAACAAGCACATCCCGGTCTGTCCCACCGGACCCGCTCGTGCAGATGAGCCCAACACCCCACCACCATCGCCGCCCTCGCCCCGGAGCCTGGACCGCTCACAACAGAGCTCCGCCCTTTACCCCACTGACAGATTCGACCGCATTGATAATGGTTCGCTCTCCATCTTTGAGATTGACGCGGACCAGGTCGCTGAGGCCGTCGATTTTGCATCTCGTCAGCCGCTGCCAGACCCGTCTCTGGTCTTCCCATGGCTGCATGGCCTTCATCCCCAGAACCATGTCCAGCAGGCATTCTTTGCTGCCCGGAAACGCACCCTCAGAAAGACTCCGTCCTGCATCCGCGCTGTAACCATCGTCAAAGCCGATGGTGTCCTCACCTGCGCCCGCCTCAAGGGCGCCGTCGCGCCTGAAGACATCATGCAGTCTGGCGACGGCCCTGACTTCGTCGAGGCTGATCCCCGCGAAGGCTTCTCCGTCCGGAATTTCCAGATCCAGACCGCCAAGGTTGCCCGCACCTCAGATATTATTGTATATGGCCAGGACGCAACCGAGACGCGCAAACTGGCATGGGACATTTCCACAGGCCAGCAGCGATGGCGCGAGAAGCAGATTGTACAGGGTGTGTGCGCGCCAGAGTACAACACGTTTGTTTGCACAGGCCCTTTTAGCGACTTTGAAGACAACCATCCAGAAATCGTTGCAATCGACTCGTCAGGATGTCTTACAGGAAAAATCCTAGACTTTTTCCACCAGGAAAGACGAGAAATGTGGAACATGACAGAAGCGTCTGAGATATCCCACAACGTCTTTATGGGCCCAACTCCAGAGCCAGGCACACCGGAGGAACAGCAGTTCGACATTTTGATCGAGTGTAGCGATCTGGGTCGGCTGAATCCTTTGACGTTGCAAGTCATCGCTGAGAGCCCCGACGAGACTGGAAAGCAGCATATGCTCGACTTCCCCTCTTCGGGTAGTATTCTCCCCCCTACATGGTCTCATTCAGAGGCTGATGGCATTCTTGAGACGTGTAAATGGATGTACCACCTTGCTCAGGGTTCATACCCCCAACCTGACTTTGAGTCAAGAGACGATGTGGAAGGAGATTCACCGATGCCGTCTGAGCCGCAAATAACCTTCAAGGTTCGTCCTCGGAAGATTCTCCTTCACTGTGCTGATGGTTACACCGAGTCGACAATGCTAGGCATTGCCTACTTCAGCTACAGCACTGGACGAGCTGTGCCGGAAGCCTGGCTTCATCTTCACACTATCAAGAAGCGAAATTTCTTTGCATATCCCACCGATGTGGCTCTATTGACAGCAATCACCCCAAGACTGCTTCGGGAATCACCCATCTGTGCTGGTATGAGTTTAACCGAAATCACTACTCTCACCAGGGATGAGCCAAGTTGGTTTGCTGGCTTGGACGGCTCGTTTCCTAGTCGCGTTCTCGACTACATGTACCTCGGCAATCTCGGCCATGCAAACAACCCGGATCTCCTGAAGGCCCTCGGCATCCGCCAAATCCTCAGTGTAGGAGAGACAGCCATGTGGCGAGATGGGGATATGGAAGAGTGGGGAGAGGAGAACGTCTGTGTGGTTCAGGGAGTTCAGGACAATGGCATCGACCCATTAACCGACGAGTTTTCCCGATGCCTTGAATTTATTGGTGAGTAATGATAGTCAATCCCTTCTCGATATATGTACCCTGGCTAATCAAATTTCTTCTCCTTTGCTGTAGATCGAGGAAGACGAAACGGCACCGCAACTTTGGTTCACTGCCGAGTTGGTGTCTCTCGAAGTGCCACAATTTGCATTGCTGAGGTTATGCGGGCCATGAACGTGTCATTTCCTCGCGCATATTGCTTTGTCAGAGCTCGCCGACTCAACGTCATCATTCAACCACATTTACGGTTCGCTTACGAACTTTTGAGGTGGGAGGAGACGCTCCAGCAGGAAGGCGACGAAGACGCTCCGGTGAAGAGAGATCTCGAATGGGGAGAGATCACGCGAGCGATTGCACTCATGAACAGTCCCTATTCCAGGTAGATTTCTGGATCCCTGAAACTATGCTAGGGGCTTAGACATACCATTCTGCGAGGGATAGCATCCTTCCATCAGTATGTTCTGGGGATGGCGCAATACTGTCGAGGAATTGATTGGTCTGCAGTCTGTAGTACTCTGTTTTGGATTTTTTTTTAACACTGATGGGAGCTCTTGTCTCGAGAGCACCAGGAGTGCTACGAGACCGATCTCCCCTATCTAGCGGGTTAAGAAAGAGTAGTTTGTGACTCATGTCTTGTTTGACGAACAGATTGGTTGATTATTGAGGATTGGGGCCGCGCAGGCGTTTTGTTTCAGTCTCGACTTGCCGGGTCTGTTGGGCTGTCAATTGGCCTTCAAGGGTTTGAAGAAGGCTTTGTATCCGGCGTTTGTTGACAGAGAAGGTTGTTGACCATTGGAGGCGTCGCATGTTTGGGATGTTGAAGCTGCGCTTAGGATATGATGATGAGTTACGACGACAATGAAAAGTCAGGGACGCTTCCTCGATGCTCAATTATCCGCACAGGGAGAGGCACATCCGTAAAATGGCTATTAAAGGATTAATTTACCGCGTGACTGATCGAGTGAACCCGACAAAAATGACCAAGCTCAGGGAATCTTCTTGCCGACCCGACGGCTTCCCATGTTACCACTGCCAGTGAGCTGAGTTTGATTCAGGATGAGTAGTTTGATTCAGGATGAGTAGCTGGACAAGACACTCAGGAGCAGTGAAGGAGACAAAATGGGTATTTAAGATGACTGATTATTCCCAACGAAATAGAAATTACAAAACCCCATTGAACGCAAACGCCTGTGTGATGCACCGTCATTCTCCTCAGTTAGGGGAATGCCTTGAAGTTGTGGGAAGAACCGTCTGACGCTGAGATCGAGAATAACTAGCTACCGTAAGTTGAGACGTCGCTCTTGTCATCTCCTTCCAGGACCCTGCAGAACGCAGTTAGTGTACAGCTCTTCTGAGAGATAGGATATCAACTTACGAAAACTGCTTGACCAAGTAGCCCTCTCCGCCATGTTCCATATCAATGTTGTAGACGTAGAAGCCGCCATCGCTAGTAACGACCATGACTTGCGGGCTGCTACTGCTCATAGCAACGACGCTGCGGAGTGGGCCAGCTGGTGATTCGCCAGCAGCCCGCGAAGGGCCCGATGGCGCTGTCGACTTAGGTATCTTGATGTAGGCAAAGTCCCTTAATGGCTCCCACATCTCGGTGACGGATTGAGGTAGATATGAGCCCACGACCCCAGCAACCCCGCGACCCATGAGCTGAGATGAGCGCCGCAGCATGCTACTGAATGAGCCACTCTGCCTACGATGGCCTGCACTGCCATTGCCTAACCCATCCCCGGTGCCGGCCTTGTCAGCTCCGTCACTTTTGGGAGAGTCAGCCGCGCTGTTCCCTGGCGACTCAGAATCTTCGTGGCTTCGAGCTCGTGACCATCGGTCCTGTCGCGGCGAGGTGGGTGATTCAATAGGTGCGCCAGCCGGGGTTGTATTACCGGGAGGGGCACCGAGACGGAAGATGTGGACAGTGTCTGACGTGGAAGAGATGCAGAGAAGGGTGGAGCTGAGGTTGAACGACATGCTGTATATAGTGGATGGGTAGGTTCCACGCCTGAACTGATAGAGTTTCTGGCCCCTCGGCACGGAGAAGACACGAATGATGGTTCCTGTCTCACTGGCCGTGGCGAGCAAAGTGCCCTCGTTGTTGAGACATATGCAACACAAAGGTGATCGATGCGCTTCAATGACATTGACGGCCTTCAGAGTCAGGGTGTCGAAAACAAGAACCTCACCCGAGGTCGGAGGAACAAAGGTCGACTGGGGAGGAGCGTGGGCAGGACGCCTGGAATCTGCATCTTCTCGCGGTTTTGGAAGTGGATAGGCGATGAAGCAGTTTTCAGATGAGGGTGATAGAGCACATATGGCTGAGGGGTTGGGGGATGTGGCAATGGTGTGCAGGAGGCTCATGTTGCTGATATCGTAAAGGTATATTTCCTCCTCAAGGACAACGGCCAGGCGCTTTCGGTTTAGTCGTACAGCTAAGACGGCGGACGGGAATGTTAATTCACAGATAACGGAAGCTCTCTGGCGGGGATGTTAGTCGTCTGAGGCTGCAATGCGACATTAGTGTGCTCCGTACCTTGGTGTTTTGGATGATGAGGTGACGGGGGGAGAGGATGAGGGCGACAAGAGAGGTGGAGAAGAGCATCTCGATGATGGCAATGTTACCGTCATCGCTGCTGAATATTCGCGAGAATGGATCGGTGTGATAGATTCGGAAGCCCTTGGATGTCCCTGTACGAGGAGAGGAAGCACGTCATGGTCAGCCAAGACGGACAAGATTTGGGAATGCGAGGGACGTACCAACGGCAAGGCAGCTGTGATCCTGGTTGAAGGTAATGAAATTGAGTGTAGGGTTCGCCATGATGTCGAAAGATACCCGTACAGACCGGGGACTAAGCGCGATGAATCAAGATTTGGGTGTTGCGCGGGCGCGATCGGTTGTTGAGTTGGTCGGTCGGTCAACGGGAGGCCGGAGATGAGGCGGCCGGGGGGGCAAGTCGGAGGTAGGCAGCGCCAATCGATTCGATTCGGTTCGGGTCGACGAAAGTCGAGGATGGAGGGTGTGAGTCAATATGGGAAGACGACACCGTGGAGGGAACGTCAGGCGGGAGTGATCATGATCCCGAGGACTGCAAGGCTGGCGAGGCTGGCGACGCTGGTAGGCGAAGCTAGGCAGCTGTCGCGAGGCTGGGGACCAGGAGGGCGACGATCAGATTGCTGTACTATGTACCAGCGCAGGCAGCGAATCGAGCTGCGCACCGGGTCGTTGGTTGCTCCTTGTGCTGTTTTGCATGAAAGCAAGATGGATAGCCCGTCGAGGGACAAAGGCACCGGCGGATGCTCGGGGAGGGTGAGGGCGTGGGTGAATGGGAGATGCACGACGGCTGGGCGAGGGTGAAGGCGAGAATGACGGAGCTCGGAGAAAGCTGGTGGGGGTCCAAGTGAAGCGGTCCAAGTGGAGGCGGAGGTGGGGAGGGGAAGCACGCATGCAGCCAGCTCCTGCCGGTCTTGGTTTTTGGACAGGTTTTGGAGTGTACCTGGCCCTGCTCGCAATTTGGCGTGTCTGGGAGGTACCTGTTTCTTTGCGGCGAGCGAGTGGGCTTTAGTCTGCCCATCGTTGGATGCACATGTAAAAACCACAATTTCGCACACACTGACACTGGCTGGTCTCTCCCACCAAGCCCAAGATCCATCCGCCTGGGACGAAACAGCAGATACTCACCAAAAGGCTGCTAGGCGCCTATCGCCCGTCCTGCAACCCGAGAGTTCTAGCTGCAAACGCTTTCTCTCTCAAAATGGCGACATCTTCCCCAAAGCCATCCCCGCCGCCCCCGCGGCCGTCAAAGTCGCAGGCGTTGGATGACCTGATCATGGGGGTAAGTTTGGTCCCCAAGTTGGCCGTGGTTCTTCATGCCGCCGACCTTCCATTATTTCCTCATACTGCTTACTGAGCAAGTACACAGACAAACAGTAGCAGCATCGTCTCTAAGCGGAGCGTTGAGCGGCTCTACTATCCCGACGAGGCCCATTTCTTTCGCTACTTTGTCAATAAATTCCAGAGGAGAGCCCCGCTCATCAATCGCGGATATTGGTTGAGGCTCAGGGCCATTGATGTCGTTGTTCATCAATTCCTCAAGTCATCGCCGTCTAATCACAAGAAGGTTGTTATAAACCTGGGATGTGGGAGGTGAGCACCACGTCACCTTTCAGAGACGAGGACTATTCATTCTGCTGATCACAACCCCCGAAAGTGATGTCCTACCATGGCAGTGTCACACTCGTTATGCAAGTGCATGCGAGAACACAGTTTTTCTAGATATCGACTACCCAGACCTCATGCGCAAGAAGCGCGCCATCGTTCTCGGAACCCCGCAACTCCGTGATCTACTCGGCCCGAACCCTTTCATCAGCGAGCACGACACAGACCAAATACTTCTTCGCAGTGACAAATATTGTCAACTCGGGTGTGATCTACGGAAACTCGATGCTCTGCGCCAGTGCCTCGAGTCATTTCTCCCTCTGTCGAAGTGCTCGGTGTTGTTTGTTGCTGAAGTCTCCATCACTTATATGGACACTATGTCTGCTGATGCCCTTATCGAATGGGCGAGCTCTATTGGCCAAGGTTGATATAATTCTTATTTACACGCCTGATGTATGGACACTCGAACTGATGCTTTCTAGCCGAGTTCTGTCTCCTAGAGCAGATTCTCCCCAATGGACCCGACCACCCCTTTGCAAGAACCATGCTGAAGCATTTCAACAAACTCAACACTCCCCTTAAATCAGTTCACCAATATCCTACCTTGGAAAGCCAGAGAGTTCGGTTTCAAGAGAGAGGTTGGCAGAGTGTTGACCTCTGGGACCTATGGGAAGCCTGGAATAGCGAAGAATTCCTCAGCTCTACTGAAAAGATTGCACTCGATGACACCGAGCCGTTTGATGAGTGGGAAGAGTTTGTATTGTTTGCAAGGCACTACTTTGTCATGCATGCAAAGGCATCCCCGAAAATCAGCGCATCCTCCCAGGATCGAGCCCAGCAAGATACTCGTTGCTCGTCCGTTGTGGAAATCAACCGCCACGACTCAGTTGCTCCCAAACGTCGATTTGGTGCCCCCATGGTCGTTGCAAACCCAGAAGGACAACGTTATGCCATGCACACTTTCGGGATGGGAACGAATGGAAGGGTTGCATCTTACGATGTTTACACTCTGGAAGGGGCCACTGTGCCGCTAGAGATGTCCCCTGTTGGACCTTCTGCCAGAATGTGTCACACAGTTACTGATCTTGGGGACTTTGGCTTCCTTCTTTCTGGTGGACGGGCGTCGCCAAGCAGTGTGTTTTCAGATTCCTGGATATTCAAAAAGGGCTCCAAATGCTGGGAGAAGACCGGTGATCTCCCAACGCCCTTGTTTCGACATGCCGCTGTTCGACTCAGAGGCTCAGCCCTTGCTCTCGTTTTCGGCGGCAAGGTTGGAATTTCGCAAGTATCACCGGACTATTTCCTCTTCCATCCCATTATGGGCTGGCTCAGATGTACCACGTCGGGCACCGTGCCAGATCCCATCTTCGGGGCCGTCGCCCTTACCTCGTCAGAAGAATCCCAGAACAGCTCGAAGTTGTTCCGCGGACTGTTGTCTGGTGGAATGACCCAGGACGGTACAATTAACACTAAAGCTTACCAATGGAAACTTGACATCACTGGTGCTATGGTGGGTTATTCTAGATCGACTCCCCCAACCTTTGCGGCACAGCTATTTGAAACATGCACTAACAAATCCACAGCCCTCATTGAATTTCGAAATTCTTGAAGATCTGGGTAGCCAAGCCAATGATTTATCGGTGTTTGGTGCTCAGGTGGTTGAGTGTGGCCCGTTCTCGGCAGTATGTGGTGGCGTTGGACAGCACCCGTCTTCCCAAGGTCAAGACGTAGTCTTTGTGTCTTTCCGAGAAAGATTACAAATTCACCTGTCAACGCCGTCTGAAAGCACCAGCGATAAGTGGCCACTCATGATCGGATCTTCTATCGTGTTTCTGAACAATAATCTCATTTTCCTTGGAGGAGGCGCCACATGCTTTTCGATGGGGACGTTCTGGGAAACCGGTATCTATTTAGTTGACACCTCGAGTGCTTTTCCATCACACCCAAAGACATTGGCTTGCGGCAACATTAGCTTTAGTTATGTGGATTCTCCCAAAGTCACACACTCTAGTGCTGGCCTCGTCGAGCGAACGCACACAGCGGCAAAGGCTACCACGACAACAATCCCTAGGGTCAGGTTGAATTCGGACTCTGACTTTCAGGAGGTGTTACGGAATAGAAAGCCAGTCATTATTGAAGGCTTGAACTTGGGCCAGTGCATGGAGAACTGGACCCCTGAATACATGGTTCAGTGCCTGGGCGAGAAAAAGGAGGTAAGCAATTCCTCACGCAAACGTCATTTTACGTGAAAGACAACTAAAATGATCAGGTGGTGGTGCATGAGTGCCAACTGGACACGGAGAAGATGGACTTTAACTCCAAAAACTTCCGCTATGTTACGGAAACCTTTGGGACGTTCATGGACAAAGTTAAGCTTGGGCAGAGGCTCTACTTGCGCTCTCTCTCGGAACAAAATCCATCAGAGTCACCAGCCAACATAAACATTGATTTTCCAGCACTGGCAGACGAATGTAGCCTACCAGAAGAGCTCCGTTACGTCACGGAAAATTTGTTCAGTTCAGTGCTACGAATATCTGGCAGGGTGAACATGTGGCTGCACTACGATGTGAGTTGTTTTCTGACAAGCCGAGCTATGGATACAGACTAACGCCTCGTTCCAGGTCATGGCAAATGTCTACACACAGATCCGAGGTTCAAAGCGCATGGTGCTATTTCCGCCAACCGATGTCAGTCACCTGGCATTTGCGCCTGGCGCCTCGAGCTCAAGCCTTGATGTATTTTCTGCACTTGAGAAGCACCATCTGGCAGCCACTCATCCTCACGACGCCGTGCTGGGTCCGGGCGACGTCTTGTTTTTGCCACCAATGTGGTTTCACACGGCGTCACCCACAACGAACATGAGCGTTGCGGTCAACTTCTTTTTCCGTGACCTGCATAGTGGATATTCATCCGGACGCGACGTCTATGGGAACAGAGACCTTGCGGCGTATGAAAAAGGGAGACAGGATGTGGCTCGACTCGCCAAGGGTTTCGACCAGCTCCCCCCCGAGATTCGCCAGTTCTATCTGGCGCGACTAGCGGATGAGCTATTGCATCAGCAGACGTAGTGAAAGACGTAGTTGGCAGCTGACGGTTGCCACTGTGGTTGTTTGAGCCCACCGGTTCGCCGGACAGTGCGCCAGAGGATGCGTTATTCTGTGGGAAGTGAAACATAGTATGCCCCCCCCAATGCAGGTTATCCATCCTTCCCGGTGAGCGTTGTCTTAGGTTTGAGGACTCGGGGGAATGAGGAGAGTGCTACTGGAGGATATGAAACAAACCAGTCATAGTTTTGGGGGGAACGGGGTTTTGGCATTACGGGATAGGTCGGGACTGGCGTACGACGAGAGAGCAGATGCGGCGTACAACTGGCATACAACTGGCATACAGATGAAGCGAGTAAGAAAATCGACGACCTGCGAAAGAAACATTCCGATGCATGCAAAACCTGGACATCGGTTGGCGGCAGCGCGGGCAAGACCCAATGATGCTCAAGGAGGGGCATTCTAGCTCTCTGTCATGCCCAACTGACAAGCAACCAGAACAGGGTACAGGCACGGGTAAAACGCCCGAGCGGAGCCGTAACGCCTGGGCTCGGACGTTGCACAGACTGGATTGGCAGTTGAACTTGGCCATACGGATTGTGTTGCATCGCCGAGGACGATGGAGACTGTTCCTGGGCCTCAGGGACCGGCCGCCAAACCAGTTGTCGTAAGCATTGACCTAATCACCAAGGCGCGGGCGTGTTAGTCTTGCAGCCGCGCGCGGGGGCAACGGGAATAGTAGGACGCACGCCTGGGTGCGCTGAACTGACAGAAGAAAGGCTAGACGACGCATTTGGGATGGAGGGATGGATCCAGTTTTCGTGGCTACGGAACGGTCGGTGATGGGGCTATCGGTGACAGCGGGAACCCAAAAAGGGGTGGGGGACACGATCGTATTTGAACGGTTTAGTTCATGAACGCATGAAGGGGTGCTATCGCGGCAGAGAGAACAAGAAAACGCGCAAGACAGAAGAAAGGAAAGGCACTCAGGAAGGGAACTGAAAAAAGAAAAGGAAGGGAAAAAAAGAAAAAAAGAAACCATAATCGTCCGACTGATGGAGATGAACAATTTCCTCATCTTCAATCCCACGGCCAAGGCCTTGGTTGTTGGAGACCAAAATTCTTCATGCCAGCACCAGGCTTCCGAGAGACCAGGGGCCTTGTGGAGAAGGGCAGGCATTGAACCAGGAACGGCGGGCAGAGTCACAAGGCGAACAAGGATAATGGCTGCGAGGCCTGGAGAGCCGAGGTCTCGGCCTCGAGTGGGCGTCGGCCAGGAACGAGCAGAACGGGGAGCACAGGGCAGAGAAGACGGGGTTTCACTGGGCTCATCGGGCTCGCGGGACTCAAAGTGGGGGATGTGGACATCAAACGGACTGGATAGTGTGCCTGGCGGAGCGAGCATCAACGCCTCCCTCGTACAGTAGTTTGCGCCGAGGTGAGGGAGATAGCGTACCGGTGGGTCGCGGTGGTGTGCTGGGAGGGAGGCACAGAGCTGAACATGACAACATCAAAGCTGATGAGAGTGCTTTTGCGCTCGCTCGTCTTGGATGGGGCATTATTAGAGCGAGCCTTAGAGCGACTGGCGTGTTGCGCTGGTGCGGCTCACCCACTCCCCTGGCCAAACCCCCTGGCTCGAAAAAAGGCCGACGGTCATGACCGGCTGAGATCTAAGCGATCGATCGATAGTCGGATATATGATGGATGGTACCCTCGGCTTGTACAAGTAGGGCTACGCTGCTTTGGGTGCGCCCGCCTTCCCTGTTCCAGCGCCAGTACCGACGACTACAGAGCCAGAGAGTACTGGCGCAGGCACGAGATCGGGGGGAGGGCCTGTCTGAGGCGTCTTGTCTTCCGACCCTTCCGAACAATGCACGACGCAGACATTGTCGCAGTCGTGGGCAGTCGCGTTGGCTGTCGTGCGGAATCCAATCACTCCCGTCCCATCTTGGTCAGTCGCAGCGCGAGGCGTCGACAAGCACCCAGCAATCACGTCGAGGAGCAGGGTCGGTCCCGGCATTTGATGCCACCAACAGGGGGGACAAGGATGGGGGGATCGACGTTTGATCACCGCTACCGACGACTCGATATTAATTCGACGAGCGCCCAGGTCCCGCGCCCCAGGTCCCGCGTCCGCGACAAGGTCCCCCGACCAGGTTCTGGGTTGCCGCCGGCCGCCAATCTGTGAATCCGCCCATTTGCAATCTCCCGACGGCGTGGTAACTGCGGCCATTGCGGCCATGGCGGGTTGAGCACTGCCTGCTGGGACTTCTGGGTTGGTGGCCCATCTCCTCAGCCCGCCACCACTGGGCGATACTCCACTCTGGCACTTGTGATCCATTCAGGGACGGCACGGCTTGCAAAAGCACCATTGTTTTGCACACTTGTTCGTTGGTCATCATGGCCCCAGCGTGTCCGTGGTATGTATGCCTGGCCGTCCATCTCGGTATCCGCGCTGCACCCCTCGGCTCCTCTCTGCGGCCTCTTTGGCTCCCTTTGACTCCCTTTGACTCATCTCTGGCTTCCTGGATGCTTCCTAGGACATGATCTTCCAAGCGAAAGACACCAGACACCGCTAAAAACGCAGGGCGCAGTGGGCCACCATGCTGTGAGCCACAATCCTGTGAGCCTGGCTTCACAAAGCCATGCTGCGAGGATGGACAAGGTAAGGAAGGACACGCCAACCATGACGCCTCGGGCGTGGGCGTCGAGTGGCTGCTTTCTTTTCTCCTCCGATTGTCCGATTGTCCGATTGTCCAGCGTCGTATCATGGGCCACATTTCCTTTTCTTCCCATTTCCTCATTTTCATGCCCAGTTTTTCTTTTTCTGTTTGCTTCGCGCCACCCACCCAATTTCGCATGCCGGCCTACCTCATCCATCGCCACTCCCAGCACAACTCGCGAGCTTCGCTTGAGACATTCAGCCGTTGCCGCCCACATGATTCATCTCTCCCTGCAGTCTCCTGGATTAGGTTGTTTTGTCTCGATTTCTTGCCTCGGTCGACTCCCTCACATTGCATCGGTGAATGCTCATGCTCCAACCAATGCCCCATCTTATCCAGGCGTCAAGTCCCTGTGTCGCGGACCCTTCCTTTTGTTTGTTTCTCACCACTCCCTCCGAGAGGCCCACCATATGCAAGCCGCACCTAGTGACAGCTTCAATCTATAATCGACTGCGGCGTAAAACGGCGCCAAGTTCGCATCGCTCTTCGGTGTACAGATTACACATATCCAGACTTACACCTACCTGTATTATTAGCAGTGCACAACACAGCAGCATGCATTGCTTAATTAGCGCGTCACCTTGCCCCCGCCAGGGCTTACCCCAAGCCACCAGTTGGCTTGGTGCCTCTGTCACAACGCCTCCATTGGCCAGCCGTCACCCAAGGAGATCGCATCTGCACTTGATGTCCCGACGCGCCCCGACAAGTGCCAAGCGCGAACTAGCCCGCCCCATGTCACACATCTGTCTAGAGCTCGATGTGCAGGGGTCACGGAACCGACCCCCGTCGCTGTCCCCGTCGCTGTCCCAGTCGCTGGCTGTCCTAGTCCCAGTCCCAGTCTCAGCTCTAGGCGAAGTGCGCCAGACATGGGAGACACTCCCTCAGAAGCAAGGCGTCCATGGTGGGACAGGACGTTGCTGCATGTATTATTAGTAGTAGTTAAAGAACCTGCCCCGTCTCCTCTGCCATGTTCCCTCCAGTTCAGCCGTGTAAGAACTCCCCCTTCTTTCCAACACGGCCGCAGTGAAGCATCAGGAGTTGTCGGCCAACGACAGGCTACTCTCCATCATGTCCTCCGAAGACCTTTTCCGTGAATACCGTGGGCAAATCGTCCCCCAGGACTACAATGCCGGCTTTGTGGCTCTCAGCTACCTCGTCAGCCTGGTTGGCGCTGCCTCAACCCTCGAGTTGATCAACCGGCGGACGGGCTCCAGAGGTCTCTTCAACCAGTATGGCGACCCTTCCCTTTAGATCACCTATTCCCTATTCCCTCTTCCAGATTTGCTGACCCAAACCAGCTTGCTGCTCGTGAGCTCAGCCGTCACCATGGGCGGCATAGCCATCTGGTGCATGGTGTGTAACCTGATCCGCGTTTCTCGCCTCTTCCATTGCTTACCATCGGCAGCACTTCATCGGTAACCGAGCCATCGACCTCGCCGACGGACAAGCTCAGCTACAGGTTGCCTATTCGAGCGGCTTCACAGCCATTTCCTTCTTTGTCCCCATCCTCGTCCTCCTCGCCGCTTTCGTCGCCATCGGAACCAACAATCGAGTTTCCTGGTGGAGAGTTAGCGTGGGCGGTATTCTTTGTGGCACTGCCGTCTGTGGCATGCATTACCTGGGCAACGCTTCCATCGCCAACTACTCCTGCGTGTATCGACCTGCGTACGTCATTGGATCCGCCATTATTGCTGTTGTTGCCAGCATCGTCGCCCTGGCCATGTTCTTCGTATTCCGAGCAACCTGGGCAGCATCTTGGTGGAAGAGGGCAATTTCAGCCGTGATTCTCGCCGGTGCAGTGTCTGGAATGCATTGGTGTGCAGCCATCGGGACTCAATATCGACTTGTGAAAATTAAGCCGGAAGGTAATGAGCCGTCACGTAGCGCGACTGTTGTCGTTGTTATCTGTCTTGTCAGTACCTCTGTCTTCTCGGTGTGGTAGTGGCAACCTTGCTAACCTTGATACAGTCCCTCGGCGCATGTTTCATTATCGCCGGATCGGCCATCCTTAGGGCCAGAAATATGAGAAAGACTGCCCTCCGTGCCCAGCAGATCACTCTAGGTGCTGCTATCTTTGACAAAAGTGGGAGGATCTTGGTCAACACTGACGGAATCATCCCAAGCACCGTGGTCACGGATTCGTTCTTGGAAAAAGTAAGAGCTTGACATGATTGCAGCTGGTGCGTAATGCTGACCATAATAGCATGCCAAGGAGGGATTTAACATCGGTCATCCTCTCTTCCATTGGATGTTCCACGCCTCCAGGAACTGGAATGGGATTTCCAATCTGATCGGTGGAATGAGACAGCATCTGGCGCAGTTGCCACATTCTGGACGTGAAAAGGACAGGGGTGGCATCCAACTCATCAATGAGCATGGCGAGATGATTGATGATTATGACATTATCTTCAGAGAGCTCTTCTGCATGGCGGCCTCCTCACTAGCCGACCGGTTAAGAGAACACATTACAGCCATGGGCATGCTTTGGGACGAGATTTTGCCAACAGGTGCTACTGGAAAGCGACCCCGTGGCCCCGCACAGAAGAACGCGTCGAGAATGTCTAGCTCAGAGATCGGAGATGCCCAATCAGAGAACCAATACGGAACCGACATGGAGAAGGGCCTCAACGTCTGGGAGCCAGATTATGGTCGTGGCTCCTTAATGTTCTTGGTTCGCCGTATTGAGACGGATCGAGATGCGGAACGACTGGTGTCTGCTGGCTATCGATTTGCCGAAACACATCAGGTCAGTGATATTATCCGGTCGAGTATGCAGATCAAATGTCAGGGCTTCGATCAGAAGCTTCGGGATATGGCCACCTACACGACTCGACAGCACAAAACCCTTCCCGGCGTGCATTTAGGATTCTTCGCCATCCGAGCTCGGCCCAATTCACTAGGATTCGAGATCCTAGTGCGAAGAGGTGCGCGAAACCTGCTTCCATCTATGGCACTTCCTATGCCGAAGCTCGAGGAATGGCAAGTTCAATTCCTGAGGCAGTTCGAGAATTTGTCGGTACCAAAAATCGATCGGATCCTGAGTGAGGGAGACTTCTCATCGCGCGAAGCGTGCGAGTTTGCAGGTCAGCTTTCCGAGACTATCAGGGCACTCCGAGAGTGGTGCCAAGAGCCGCTGTTTGAAGACGCCACTCTCACTTCCACTGTCGTTCAACTGCCATGCGGGGGTGAAGATAGCACTGCACATTCGACCATGGTTGTCATGCGCCTGGTGATTCCCATTCACTCGGTGCTGTCTAGCCCGACTTGCGAATTTGTCCCTCTAAACTTCTTCAAGATACACCAGGTTCCGGCAAAGTTCCGGCAAGAGTTTACGCGAGGCGTACATCAGGAATTTGGGCCCATCGTCAAGAAAATCGAGGACCGGCTGCAGGAGTCTGGAGACAACGTCTCGTGGTTTCAGTCGAAGTTGTGGCCATTTGGGCGTTCAGATGCTTCATCCAAGAGCGGCCTAAACAAATCGAAGATGGCGCAGGGACGGCGAGGGTCGTCACCAGACTCGGTCCGGACCGGCTCGACCATCAACCTGTGCCCTCCGAACAACGTCGACCGAACACAGTCGATAGATTCTGGGGACAATTCCACAGTGTACCCTGGCCGGGTTGATTCACCGCCAATCCCACCGTCCTACGGGGGCATCATGGTGTTCCAGGAGATCAAGATCGATATTGAAGAAGCTGCCAAGGCAAGCACAGGGACGAATCTGGTGAGCACCAGGAGTCAGGACACGATTGTTGTGGATCATCCAAACAGCAAGATGTCGAGAAATGGGGATATTGAACTGCGGCCGATGGGTCATGTTGGAACAAATGTTCAGGCAGGCCAACGAGGGTCCATCGTTGGTGGTCTGTATAATGGCGATGTGAGCCAAGTGGTGACATTTGTGGATGATCTGTTTGCGGAATGTGTTGAAGGTCGTTGAGGTTGATGAGGGGGTTAGCAAGGGTCAAACATGATTGGCCTGTTGGTTGCGCGGACGCAAGACCTGGGAGGGTCTTGTGTGGTTGAATATATTTTCTATTTCATTCAGGGAGAAGAACTTTGGGATGGAAGGAGGATGATAGGTTGATCCCGCCGGTTTGTTATTATGCGGGCAACTCTATTGGATGAGACGGAGACGGAGATTGACATGGCGAGAGGGACGGAGGCGGAGTAGATGGTTGGTTTACTGGATTCCTTGGCTGCCTTGCCTTACCTAGAGGGAGAGAGATACCCGGCCGGCGTGGCCACGGTGCATATTATTAGGATAATGACTAATCAATCATCTTTGCGAGAACGAAACGGTCCAAGTGAATATCATCGATTGAGTGCGGTTGGAAGCGAGTGCGTCGACGATGAAGACGACGGGATGGATGGGAGATGGAGGCGGAGGTGGAGCGAGAGGCGTCGCCGAAGTTTGGGGGAGGGGACGAGGTTTGGGGGTTCGGGTCAATCAGTCACTTGCAAAGGGATGCCTTCACAACACTCGGCGAGCTAGAGAGATACCTGAGGAACAAAGTCAAATCTGCGCTGTCCCTGGTTGGTGGGAAAATGCAAGAGGTCCCGGAGCACGAGGCAGGTGGCAGGTGGCAGGCCGTCAATTACCTGACCCCCAAAACTGCCAAAACTGGGAGAGGAAGCCCGGGATGGAAGTGCGGCGGCTGCAGCCGGCCAGCTGCCCGTGCCTCGGGGCCACACCTATTTGCCCACAGCACGGAGTATGAAAGGCGGAGGAATTACAGTTAGGAACCTACCTAGGTAGGTAGCCATAGCAATAGGCAGGGGCAGGGGGAGGTAGCCGGCCCCAGAGCAAATGGGAGGGGACGGAGGGCAAGCGCAAACGCGAATGCAGCAGGGGAAGGACGGAACGAGCCACCACCAGCCGGAGCAGCAGCATCGGAGCAGCAGCATCGGAGCAGCAGCATCGGAGCAGCAGCAGCATCCACGAAAGACCCCCCAAAATCCCCAAAAAGAGCGGCCGTAGCACTGGGCACGGCACCCCCAACTTCCCCAACAAAGGGGACCATGTGCCGCCTGCGACGTCTCCACCAGGATACCTTGTCAGATCGCATCTCACCCAGCTCTACGGAGTCCGGGCCACTCCATACGGCAATTAATTGACCCATCCACGAGCCGGCATTGGACCTCGTGATGGCCTGCCACCGGAACCCATCCCATTGTCCACGATCCCCAATCCCGCGCGGGGACGCCATGGGTCTCTGGGTCCATGAGCCAATAACAGGTGGGAATTGAAGCGGCAAAAAGGAGGCCGAGCGGCTTCGGAGTAGCCCAACTTGCGCTGAAGCACCCATGATTCCCCCACAGCTTACAGCCCACAGCCGGGCGGCGCCCGCCACATGAGCAATTGCCCATACCCACCCTGTCGTCATTGCGCGGCTGCCGTTGCATGTGCCAGAGCCTTGGAGGCGATAGGTAGATCCAGCCCAGTACTTCCACCATGCCGCCCATCAACCGCCCAAGCAGATCGACGAGTCGACAACGCGCCGCGACATTTTCCTTTCCTCTCTTTTGCTCCGCGCCTCCTCTTCCATTTCCTCTTTTCTTCTCCTGTTCTTTCTCTTTCTCCTCCTCCTCCTCCTCCTCCTCCTCATCCTCCCCCGCCATCCCTCTGCCCTCCCTTGAGCTTCATCCTTCCCAGCCCTAACCTAACCATCCATACATTCCCCCACCCACGAGGGTGTCTCTTGGACGCGCCTGTGGACCTCCTTCGCAACCATCTACCGCGCTCGCCTCTACCCACGGCCATCATCCGTCGACGGGCCTAATTGCAACATTCGCAGGCTCGACTAGACGCCCAATTGACTGACCGGCAGGAAGCTTCAGCGCCGGCTCCAGCTCCGGCTCCAGCGCACACCCGAGCTCGTCACTATGTCGCCAATCGCAGGTGCGCGGTCCGGCATCATCCGCCGCCTGCTCCTCCCGGGCGCCGTCGCCACTACAGGCGCCGTCCTCCTCTACAGCTATCGCCCGCGAGATATCCCCGGCTCTTCCTCACCGGCAGTCCCGCCCCCCACCTTCGGCGCAGATGGCAGCTTCAAGCTCCCCCGTTTTCCCCGCGTCAAGCCCCGTGACGAGCAATTGGCCGATCTTCGAAGAAGCTCCCAACCTGACGCCCCTGAGTATGACATGCTCATCATCGGAGGCGGTGCTACCGGTGCTGGCGTTGCATTGGACGCTGCCACCCGCGGCCTCAAGGTCGCTGTCATCGAGCGCGATGACTTCAGCAGTGGCACAAGCAGCAAAAGCACCAAACTCGTCCATGGCGGCGTGCGCTACCTCGAAAAGGCCGTCTGGAACCTTGACTACAGCCAATACGAGCTTGTCAAGGAAGCCCTCAAGGAGCGCAAGTACTTTTTGCAGACTGCTCCTCATCTGAGTTCATGGTTGCCCATCATGCTCCCCCTCGACAAGTGGTGGAAAGCGCCATACTACTGGGCAGGTACTAAGTTTTACGATATCCTCGCTGGTAGCGAGGGCATTGAAAGCTCCTATTTCCTAACTCGTAGCAAGGCTCTCGAGGCTTTCCCCATGTTGAAGCAGTCTGACCTGGTTGGTGCTCTGGTGTATTACGACGGTGCCCATAACGACTCGCGAATGAATGTTTCCATCGCCATGACCGCTGCTCTTTATGGTGCTACTGTTGCGAATCACACTGAAGTTACGGGTCTTATCAAGGATGACCAAGGTCGGTTGTGCGGTGCCAAGGTCAAGGACATGGTTGCAGTGAAGGATGGTCGTCCCGCCGAGGAGATAACGGTCAGGGCCAAGAGCATCATCAACTGCACTGGGCCTTTCACTGATTCAATCCGCAAGATGGACGATCAAAAATGCAAGGACATCGTTGCCCCTTCTTCCGGCGTTCACGTTATCCTCCCAGGCTACTTCAGCCCGGGGAAGATGGGCCTGATCGATCCCTCCACATCTGATGGCCGTGTCATCTTCTTCCTCCCCTGGCAAGGAAACACCATCGCTGGCACCACCGACTCCCCCTCCACAATTTCGCCCAACCCCCTGCCTGACGAGAAGTCAATCGAGTGGATTCTGAGCGAAGTTGGCCATTATCTCTCTCCCGAGATCAACGTGCGCCGAGGCGATGTCCTGGCTGCCTGGTCTGGTATCCGCCCACTTGTCAAGGACCCGAAGGCTAAGAACACCGAGTCTTTGGTTCGCAACCACTTGATTGACATTTCAGCCTCTGGATTGCTCACTTGTGCTGGTGGCAAATGGACCACGTACCGCCAGATGGCTGAGGAGTGCGTTGACGAGGCTGTGAAAGAGTTTGGCCTCAAGCCTACGGCCGTTAAGGACGCCCCACGTGTCAGCGGCACCGAGATGATTGACGACGGTGCCATCCTCGATGGCACATGCCAGACTCACAAGGTCCGCCTGGTCGGTGCACATGGCTTTAGCAACACTCTCTTTATCCCCCTGATTCAACACTTCGGAGTTGAGACCGAAGTTGCCAAGCATCTGACTGAATCATACGGCGACCGTGCCTGGACTGTTGCTGCTCTCTGTAAGCTGACCGACAAGCGATTCCCCGCCCGTGGCGAGCGCATCTCTCATCTGTACCCCTTCGTCGACGGTGAGATCCGATACGCCGTCCGACACGAGTATGCCCAGACTGCTGTCGACGTTTTGGCCCGCCGCACCCGATTGGCCTTCCTCAACGCTCAAGCTGCGCTCGAGGCCCTTCCCAAGGTCATCGACATCATGGCCGAGGAGCTAAAGTGGGACGGCCGCCGACAACATCACGAGTGGAAAGAGTGTACGTGTTTCTTATATCTCTCTGCCTAGAGTGGCTCCCTATTTGCTAACACCTGGTCTCTCATTTAGCTGTTGCCTTCCTGGAGTCGATGGGCCTGCCGCAACCCATGCTCTCAGCGACGCGTAAGCAGGTTGAGCAGGGCAAAATTGACTTCGCTAGCTCCCTTGAGTGGAAGATGTACTCTCGCCATGACAAGCCCATAGAAGAGGAATAGGAGACGGAGCAAGCGAATGCCTAATGCGACGGAGGGGGGAACCGGGCATGGGTACTTGGACACCCCAAGAATCGAAGGGAAAAATCGTGCATGCCTCATCTTACACAGACAGATACACACGTACACAAAACATGGAGTGAAGGTGGCGTGGAAGCTACATAAATGGACTTGGTCATCTCCGACAGACAGACGGAGCAATGAATGGGCGTCGATTAGGGGGTTTTCAAAGACGAAGGGTTCAACAATAATGAGATCAATTGATTGGCACGCCACTGCGTGCATTTTGCTGAAAGTCAAACATATGCATTCAACTCTCGTCCGCTGTTGTGTCATCCTGTTGCGTTCGTTGTGTCATTTGACCTCCATTCACATTACACCTGCACACTTGTGTGGTCTTGGTTGAGTTGTACAAGATGCACTTACCTGGTTAGTTCAGCAACATCGTCACTTAAAATCGGAAATGGGATAATTGTGCATGGGAACCATGTATTTTGACATTTAGACATTACGCCTAGAGCCCCTCCTCCTCGCAAGGAGGGGCATCGAGCTATTTCGACTCTAGACAGCCGTCCTTGGCATTTTCCTTCATTCCAAAATAGTCCGTTAACATCGTAAGACTGAGCCCATAGGCATCCTTCAAGCCTCGCCCAGTCGCCACCCAATGGAAAAAAACGCAGCCCTTTGTCAAAGTCCCAAGATGCGCGGCCTGGTGCGTACACACAGGACCAAAGAGTCTCGCTGAAGAAGAGAAGAACCAAAACACCAAAATAAATCACACGTTCCACCAGATGGAACTAGAATATTGCACAAACGCCTCGCCAGCGACACACCATCATGCCGTCTATGCCCTGTATGTAATCCGTATATGCAACATGCGACGCCCTCTTCAAAATCGAAAATGATTTGCGGAAACACCCCTTTTCACCCTTCATCAAGAAGGTCTCTCGTAGATATGTAATAGAATGGAACGCCACCATGCTCTTCGAGTGCGTCAAGGTGGCGCTAGGTTTGGGACTGCCTCGACTAGACTAGTCGGACTTTCCTGGCGAAGATGAGGAGACAGCCTTGAAGACGCGTTGCAAAAGGTTGCTTTTGCTTCCGTTAGCGCGCCGATAAGTCAAAGCGATGCTTTCGCATCCATCGTCTTCGTCAATTCTTCGGTCGAGCTCAGCCTCCCATCCATACGTGTCAGCTTGTAAAGCTTCGTGTGAAGCAGGACAAGAGCACTGCGAATCGACGGTGGTAGCGGAAGTGGTCATACTCTCGCAACTCGCTGATGGATTGGGCAAATAGTGGGAGAGATCGCTGAACTCTTGCGATCCCACCCATAGGCGGCTTTGTTCTTCGACATCAACTTCCATCTCCTGGGCCGGGAGCGACGCCATGACAGGAGCGCAGTGACATGAAGTCACGATTGGTGACAATTCTTTGAGTGAATTCACTGAGTATGTGCGAGTAGGGTAATAGTGAGCTGCCGCGGGCTCAACGGTCTTGTCCATAAGCATCCTCGTTCTCACTCTGATACTCTTCTTCACCAGAGACATAGACTGACCATTCCGCTTTGCAGTAGGTTTTGCGGTCACGCCGTCCCTATGTCCACCATCTTTTTCGAGGTTAGAGTTACGGATCGGTCCGTCCTCTACCCTCTGGTGACCAGGCGACTGACGACCAGGATTTGAGCCCTCGGAATCAGAGGCATCCTGAGAGACATCACTGGTCGAGGTGGCTTGGTTGTTGGATGGAATAGGCATCGACGTGGCCTGCAACCTTCATAAGCGGTCATGCAGGTGCACACCGGCATCGATTGGTGACGACGAGGATGTTGGGGTTGAGCGGCGACTCGTGTTCTTGCGAGAAAAGCCAAGTTTGGCTCCCATCTTTTTCCAGCCCTTGTTGTGGGCGGCCACAGCACGTTGAAGACTTCCAGGTGATGGATTATTAAAGGTCCATTCCGAGGTGGGAGGGGTGGTAGGCGGGGTCATGGGTTCCATTGCTGTGGGAGAGTTGCAGTCGCTGTCATCCGTGAAGCCATCCGACTCGAGGCCTTGCATGGAATTCGTAGAGCGAACTGGGCCGGACATTCTGTTGTGTGATGCAAACCTGGGTGAGCGAGCAGATTCATCGGCAGGGCCGTCGAGTTGCATAGAAGCGACGGATTCGAGAAAAGGGACGAGGAGTGAGTCGTTCATGAGTTCGTAGATGATACGGCCGGCCTCGTCCAGTTGGGAGGGGTGGGGAGGAGAAGGACCACACGGGAGACTGAGCAGATGATCTCGCACGTGGGCGGGGATGTTGACTTCTCTAGGAGCGCAGGGAATGATGTAAACCTGCATGAGCTTCTCCCAGAGAGAGCAGACGCGGTCATCGCTATCACGACAGCGGGAAGGGTCTTCTACTATGAGCTCATTGTAAAACGCAGAGTAGCGCTGGGCGTCGAGGGTGAACTCTAGAGTCTCCATGCAGTGATTTTGGGATAAGTATGCCATGAAGGCGCTGAGGGTCCATGGTGGTGAGGAGACATCGAGGAGGATCTCGGTAAGGGTGGGGGGCCGTGAGCCCATGGCGCCGGTCGGGGTCGAGGTTCCAGAAATGAATGCTTCGCTTAGTGGCCTCGAAGGAGGAGTATCGACATCGAAGAAGCCCTCGAAGGCCGAAGATGGTTGAGGAGAAGGCGGTTGGGCGATGGGGCTCATACACTCGGGGGATTGCCTCCACAACCGCGACTTTCCCATAATCTCTTGGGTTGGGCCGCGTTGACACGTCCCACGCCTCGGAGGAGGATGTGCGCTGGATAGGCACGTGCGACTGAGGCAGACAGGGCAGAAATGAGTTCTAAGACGACCAGGTGGGAAACACCAGGTCAAGTACTAGGAAGGCGGCCTCAAGGAGGTGGAGTTGTCGGCCGTGGCGTCTTGTGGGCGTCCGAAGTAGGCAGGTTGGCGCAGAGGCTCATATGACGGGGCATGCAGCGGCGCCGAGTCTAAATTAGCACCGACGGAGCGAGGATGGGCAGTCTGTCAAGAGGGTTCACCAATATGGTGAACTGACTTGGATCGATAGACTGCGGACACGAGTAGAGAGGCCGTGGTCGCCGCAAGTGACGAGAGTGTGGAGGAGGTGGCTTGCAGGACGGGCGACACACTAACTGCAGCGTGTCGAGTGTGCGGAGGGAGACGACGAAGACGAGGGCAAGATAGGCCTAGTGACGGAGCCAACGACGAATGGCGGGGGACGGAGGGCCAAGGGGAGCGGAAATGACCCGTGTCGGAGGCGGCCGTGGACAGTTGAGGGAATCGTGCTCTGGGGTCGCCGATGTGCGGTTGGCGTGGTTGGCGCGGTAGGTGACAGTCAGTCCCAAATGCGGCGTTGGCGTCGACGGGTCGAGGCCGTCGAGAGGTTGCTCCGACGAGCCAAGGGACTGGAATGTGAAGGTTGAGGGACGGGCGAATGGGTTCGATGGGCTGTCAAAGAACTCGTGGAGGAATCGTGGAGGAATCGCGGGCGGATCGCGGGCGGATCGTGCCAGAAGCTTGGCAGATGAAGGAGGAGATGAAGTAGAAAGAGGAGTCGGAGGGGGAGACTTCGGTGGCTTGCAGGTGGCCGAGAGTCTATCGGGAGGGCAGCTGCGAGTTTGTTCTGCGACGGGAGCCGACTTGGGACTGGAGTGAGGTTGTGAGGAATGGGGATGAGGGCCTTAAAGTGTAATAGAGGTCCAGGCCCAGATTAAGCGAAGAATGCGGAGGGCAAGGTTCAACCCAAAGGCGGCGGGATGGGGCTGCGGGTTGGTTGCTTTTGGCTGGATGACGTTGTGGTGATGGATTGAGTGATTGGAGAGCGACCGGGAGGCGAGTGCGGGCGTCTTTGTCTCTGGTAGTGGGCGTGAGTGGGCGTGAGTGGGCGTGAGTGTGCGTGAGTGTGCGTGAGTGTGTTGAGTGCGCGAGGGTGCGAGTGTGCGCGGGTGCTGTCGTCACTGGAGAGATTGGCGAAGAGCGGCCGAGAAGAAGCAACTAGACGGGACGGGATACGGAGGGGAGGGGATTGGAGATGCAGATGGGGGTTTTGTTGTTTTAAGAGACATGCAACAGCCGCATGGGACGTCCCTGGAGTTTGGGTCAGAGGACAAAGGCCAGAGGGATGGCCATGGGAAAAACAGAGAGGCGTGGGTGTAGTGACCGTGACGACGGCCCAAGTTCTTCTGCCGGCTGTTCAATGGGGATGGGCAGCGGAGTGCGGAGTGCGCGAGGGCAGCAACGACCACTGGGGTCCGTGACGGAAGGCGCTGGTGCTGGCGCTGGGTCACTGGGTGCTAGTGCTGGGCTGACCAGGCCAGGCAGGCCAGGCAGGGCCAGGGCACTGTTAGTCCAGCACGATTTAATCCAGACACAGCGGAGGCGGCGGCGACGGCGGCGGCGACGACGAAGGGCCAAACGAACCACGA